>CM069912.1:64257275-64401275 GCA_036172215.1 Camellia granthamiana
ACACTCCGCTGGAGAAGGCTTGTCTAGCCTTGGTATGGGCTACCAGGAAGTTGAGGCACTACCTATTAGCTCACTCTATAATACTGGTTTCGAGATTAGATCCCATCAAATATCTTTTCGAGAAACCGGCAATTACGGGTAGGCTAGCTCGTTGCTTGCTTCTGCTTTCTGAATTTGATCTGAAGTACATGACGCACAAGTCAGTGAAAGGGAGAGCGGTAGCGAAGTTCCTAGCCGACCACCCAGTTGAAGGGGATGAAGTTGTTGAGTATCTGTTCCTAGACGAGGCCATTTTGTATGTCGAAGAAGAGACTTGGACGATGTACTTTGATGGAGCGTCAAACCAATACGGGTACGGGATAGAGGTGTTGCTGATAACACCCGACAATTCCTGTATACCTCTAGCATTCAAACTCCGGTTCAAAATGTCGAACAATGAGGCAGAATATGAGGCATGTATTGCTGGACTAGAAGCCGCCCTGAAACTAGGGGCAAAACGGTTGGATGTCATCGGGGACTTGAACCTTGTTGTATCTCAAGCTAAAGGAGATTGGAAAGTTAAAGAAGAAAAGATGAGAATCTAGAAAAGATGAGAATCTATCACCAGACCTTGGATGTTCTGATTCCTCGGTTTGAGAAACTGAATTTCACCCATCTATTTTAAGAGAGAACAACAGGTTCGCCGATTCATTAACAACTCTATCTTCTACGATAGACATCCCTTTCGGAGTCCGGATGCGTCCGATCATCATTGAACAGAAATTAGTGCCGACCTACGAGCTGATTGCTACCATAGATGAGGTACAAGATGAGAATCCATGGTATTACGACATCCAGAACTTCTTGGAAAAGGAGGTGTATCCAGCAGGGGCAAATGCCAAAGATAAGAGGGCAATTCGAAGAATGGCTGCTCAGTTCATCGTCTGCGGAGGTAAATTGTACAAGAGGGGTCATATGGGGATGCATAAGTTATGCATTGATGCTGAAGAATCCAAGTGCCTGATGGAGGCCATCCATAGAGGAGAGTGCGGAGCACACATGAGCAGGGTGATGCTAGCCCGGATGATCCTTAGACAGGGTTATTACTAGTCAACCATGGAGGAGGATTGTATTGGCTTTGTCCGGCGATGCCACAAATGTCAGATCCATGCAAACCGCATGAACATTCCGCCGTCGAAGCTGTACAACATGACTTTGCCATGGCTGTTTTCAGTCTGGGGGATTGATGTAATTGGGGTTGTCACTCCGAAGGGGTCCAAGGGCATGAGTACATTCTGGTAGCGATAGACTACTTCACGAAGTGGATTGAGGCCCAATCTTACGTGGTGTTGAAGGCATCGCATGTTTCTTAGTTCATCAGAAACAACATCATCTGTCGTTACGGGGTCTCGAATGAGATTATTTCGGATAATGGTTCCTACTTCAAGAAGGAGGTGATCGACTTGTTGGAGAAGTACAGTGTGGCTTTTCATAAGTCATCTACATATCGGCCGCAAACCAACGAAGCAGTTGAGGCCACCAACAAGAACATCAAGCACATTCTGCAGAAGATGGTGGAAACCCACAAGGACTGGCCAGATAAGCTGCCATTTGCTCTTTGGGGCTACCAGACTTCAATTCGAATTTCTACTGGGGCAACTCTGTATTCCTTGGTCTATAGGATGGAAGCTGTTCTGCCTATCGAAGTTGAGGTTCCGTCATTACGGGTATTGGCTGAGTGTTAGATAGCTGAGGCAGATTGGCAGCAAAGTAGGTTCGAAGAACTCATGCTCTTTGATGAAAGAAGGCTGAAAGTACTGTATCACGTCCAGGGTTATCAATGAAGAATTGCCAGGGCTTTCAACAAGAATGTTAAGTCTAGGAATTTGAAAGAGGGGGATCTTGTGCTCAAAGACAATCGAGCTCCCATCCACGACCCTAGGGGCAAGTTCAGACCCAATTGGACTTGCCCTTACATCATCAAGTCTATCTGGTTGGGTGGAGCTGTCGTTCTCATGGACCTAGATGGCCTAAAGTTCTTCCAGCCGATCAACATGGACAAGTTGAAGAAATACTATCCCTGAGTGGCTCGCTAGGCCAAAAACCCAAAAGGCGACCGAGGCAAAAGTTAGAGCACATAAAATTTGAAATAATAAAAACTGAGCTCGCAAGGTTGAAAACCCAGAAAGGGCGGCCTTGGCAAAAGTTAGAGCGTAAAAGGAGAGTGTTAATACACGAGTGAACCCGAATGGAACTACATAAGGCTTGATTTCCATCTTCGGGATACGTAGGCAACTTCATTCTGAAGTCCAGCCATAAACACTTCCAAATCGACTTTGTCCATGTGATCATATTGGTCATATCTGTCTATTCTGCACTCAAGAGCTCGGTTGTGATCTCTAGTGCAGTGCTATTCAGACTAGGGTCAACTTTCCAGTTGCTAGATCCGGGGTTGTACATCTCAGTGATAGATCTCGGGTGTGTCCAGTTGTGATCCATATCGAAAATGGTTTTGAAAAGTTTTAATAAAAGTTGATTTTGCTCAAATTAATCTTTTTACGACTTAGACCATTTTTGGACCAAATGGAAAATTTTCAGTACCCACAACCTTCAATTACATTGATTTCAGTACAGAGTTCTCCTACTCTTGAATACAAATTGAAGTTGTTTTTTTATTATATTCATAAGAAAACTTGAAAGTACTGATTAAAGCAAATAAACTCGGGGCATAGTCAGGTGTTCCTATGTTCCCTCCTAGAGCTTGTGGAAGCCTCTGATGCCAAAGTAGGCCCAACCTGCACCTCTTCATCAAGCCAAGTTATGCACTCATCAGAGAGGGTGCAACAGAAAGTGGGAGCGGAGGCCAGAAGCTCTCTCGTCCTCCATGCTGTCGCATACCGAGCTAGCTGTGCACCTCGGACTGGAAATGCGGCAGGGTACTCTATCCCTTCTTCCGGAAAGTCTGATCATGTCCAAATTGGCACCGGAATCGGAATGGGAAGTAAAAGACATAGTGTGTCAGGCCAATTAGCTGGATACTCGACTGGTAAGACATGCTGTAGCTCATTGCCGGTAGATTAAGCCAGGGGCAGCGCCAAGCAATGTTGACAGCGCGGACAGATTGCACATCCATTCGCACCACCATCCCTCATCTGGGGCATCGACTAGACATCACCGGAAGAAATAGTCGCGAGCTGAATATGCTAGGCATGAGTCCACAACTCTCAACTTATCCATCAACCATATCTGGAGTGGGATGAAAAATGAGAGATTAAAGAATAGAGAGGTGTACGTGGAGAGAAAAGTGAGAAAAGGGTTTTGAGAGAAAAACCAAGCCTGAGGGCCGAGTGATGTGAGAAATATATGTGTGGGAAACATTACCTGCAGCAGTAATGGACTCCCCGCGAATCTAGTCGTCTCTCGGCGATGGAAGGCATCCAAACCCATCAATGTCTCAGCTAGCGTCATGGCAATACAGCTATTGTCCTCTCTTAAACCTTGGGTAACCTCAATCAAACGGACGCTAGACCCGTCGGAGCCTGGGGTAAGCAAGAAATGAGACAACATGCACAAGCAAAGCGCATGTCGCTGAAAACCCTGCCAGTTATGATCGTCGCGGTCACCGGCATCAGAAAACCGACGAATTAGGCTCAGAATGTCCAGTTCTCCATCGTGAATCAAAGACCGAGCGTCATGCAAAGTGAGCCCGCATATCCGTCCTAAGACTTGGATGTGGTCGAAGCGGAATTGGGGCAAGATCTCTTCATCGCGTTGAGATTCCATCAAAGCTTGGAAGTCTTCTAAGTGGGACACATCTCTTGTCCACCAAAGCTAAAAGCCTGGGTTACCAGATTCCAACACCTTGCCGTGGCATGGAGGAACGGAAAACGCAGCGGGGTGCGGCTCAACGTGAATAGTGCATTTATTCCAAAGCACAAGAAATTTAGCCTTTCCGAGCCATCCAAGTTAGCAATCCAATTTATGAGATTTTGGACAAGAAATGCCTTCATTTGGTGCAAAAACTGAGTTGAAATGAAGAAACTACGAAGCTGGGGCTTTTGTAGAAGATAAGGTGGCGAGTGGAAGATAGGTGTCAACAATCTGGCACTTTCTGTATTAATGGCCGACTGGCCAAGTTTGATGGCCGACTGACCATCTTTTTAGCCGATCGGCTAGTATTGGTGGTTGATAGCCCTTTATGGTGGCCGATGGCCTCCCACCTTGGCCGATGGCCTCTCCTTTGTTCTCTGAGTTGTCCATGTGTTGGAAGTGTTGAGAACTTGTGTCTTGTTCCACTCCGAACGCCTTTTTGTGACGATTTTTCGAAGTTGTGCCTGTGTTACTTTGATTTGTTTATCGAGTTGTTGCATTTTTGTTTATCGAGCTGTATTTTGCGTTGATTGTTAAGTTCTTGTCTTGCTTATCAAGTTGTATTTACATTTGGTTAGCATGCCAAGTCCTTGTTTTGCTTATCGAGTTATTTTGTTTGTTGTCAGTTGGTTCACTACCTGGTTAAGACAATGCAATTCAAGTGTGCAATTTTCAAACAACGTTCAATCTCATTTACATGTTGTATGATGCAATGCAATGCTTAGAATGTAAAATGTAACACTTTTTCAATCAAAAGCTGCTTTCATTCCATCATGTTTTCTCTTTCGCAAAAGTACAAAGTTTTAAAGAACATAAAATTGCCTGAGGCAGTATATTGTGCAAAAACTACAAGCAAAAAAGAGAAATAAAGCAAAAACAAAACATCTAAAATCAACGCCAGTCGCCTCAAGAGCGGCAACCCCTCATCGTCCTTTTCCTCGACAAAGGCCCAGAACTACCGCCATCAGCTTCACTACCAGAGTCTGAACCCGAGCCATTTCCAGCCTCATCTTCATCCTGAGACGACTCTGACTTTGGACTCACTGCCTCTTCGTCGAACTCATCATTATCTGGGGCAGGCACCTGCGAACTACTCCTGGTGTGAGCACGTCCAGCTCTGCTCTGGCTGTGCACTGGAGTCCCTCGTCCCGCTCCCCCTACTGCTCAGGGAGGCACTGAAGGTCCCGCTGAGGCGCCCACTATGACTGGTATCTAGAATGGGGCCTGAAAAGAACAATTTGGCAAATACATCAGTTATGCTATGCGAAGCTGAGTATGATATCAAATGCAATATATGAGTACAGTGTATGAATGCTGTAAGCAGTACATGAATGCCGTGAGCGGTGAATGATTGCAGTGTATGAGGGTCGTGGCCAGTATATGAGATGCAGTGTATCAGTGTCGTGAGTGGTATATGAATGTGGTGTATCAAATGCAGTATTGGCAATGTGATGCATCAGATCAGTATGGAGCAGATTATATGTAATGACCCCAAAATGCGTATAAGAAATCATCTTTATTTACCTATGAGAGGATGTGTTTTAATATAATTATAGCTATTAGAATTGAAGCATTATCTGTTGAGTTACGGACTAAAATTTAAATTACCGACCTTTATGGGTTCAGAAATTAAAATTGAGTACTTGGGTATGTCAATGGGAATTTTTAGAACTATTGGGGAAAATTAATTGGAAATCTAATTTGTCTGATTCGTTAATGCACGTTTGGATGGTTAACTTTGTACTGCAAATTGAAGACTCTAGAGACTTTAGAAACCAGAACAGGAGACATATTTATGATCAGCACAATTTTGAGAGTCACCTGGGAACTTTAATTGAAATTTGATTTTACGTGATTCGTAAGGCCACGTTTGGCTCTCCCTAATGTGCTAAGCCTTGTATGTGTGTTTATTTAGATATATGATGAGGAACTCAACATTTTGAACCCAAAAATATCTAGAGAAAAGGGGGAGAGACACGTGAGAAAGAGAAGGGAGAGAGTTTTGGAGAGAACTCAAAGAGAAGAAGGAAGAAAGAGTAGAAATGGAAGAAGACATCAAAGAATTGGCTTGAATACATCATGATTATGCAAGAACAAGTGATGATAAGGGCTTAAGGTAAGACTCTCCCTTTCAACACTTGAAGATCACAAGCTAAATAATGAGTTCTTGGGTTATCTATAATTGTATGTAAGGGTTTGGTTTATTCAAGCAAGAAAATGATGAATCTTTATACATAGCATGAATTTATGTTACAACTTAACTTCTTGTAAGGATTTTATGGCTCTTAAAGAAGCTAGAGAGGATTCACCATGGGAATGAGTTTTAAACCCCAAATCATGGTTACCTTATGCTTTTGTGTTTTAATTTGTGATCTTGTTCTTGTGATTGGGAATTGAATTGTATTTTGGAGTTATGAATTGAAATGGAAGCTAAGAATGTGAAATTCATCTTATATTAAAGGGTTTGGGCTTTGATTTACATGTAATCAAGGTTTGATTTTGGAGATGAGAAACCCCAATTTTTCAGCCATTTTCGGACTGCAATCTGTCCAGGCCGCACGTGCGGCACTGTTCCCCCGCACGTGCGGAGACAGCTCTGTCCAGCCAACTTTGAACAAGCATATCTTTTGCATCCGGACTCCGTTTTGAGTGATTCTTGAGCCTAAAATCAAGTCCCGGAAGTCTAGTTTCTAATGGCCATGGTCTCACACCCAAATTATAAATACAGAAATAGTTATGCCCAAATTAGTGACGAATGTTCACTTTCAGTTAACCAGTTTTGTACCATTTCTTCACCTAAACCTTTTCCCATCAATTTCTCCTGTTTTCTGAGACATGAATTATAACTTATTGAAGAATAATGAGCTTGGTACCCCCATGTCTAATTGATTGAATGATCAAAGAGAATAAGTAAAGGATCAAGTATAATCTCATATAATGTGGTATGCAATGTACTTGTAGGTCGAGACGAGGACATCATCCCATTACTACCGGGAGCCGATCACTGTGAGTAGTAGTACTTTGATGTACCTTTAACTGTTTATCGTTATTGATGTTAAATCTTCGTCGTAAGAATTATGTTGACATAAATGTTATGTATGCTATGTGAGAAACACTGTGACATTATGGAAACTTCAAAAGAGTTTGGGAAGTTATGTATGTTATGTGAAAAACATTATGAAATTATGAAAACATCAAAAGAACTCGTGAAGATCAAACCTATGTGGCCAAGGGCCGACTTGTGACTTATGAAGCTATGAGGCCAAGGGCTAAACTTGTGAATGTGTGAACCCCTCAGGCCAAGGGCCGAGCTGTGGAATTGTGAAACCAATAAAGTCATCTACAATCTAATAAAAATGTACTTACTTTTCGTTACTAATTATCAGGAATGTCCTGTTAACTTTACGTTAATTATGTCAACTCATGGGAATGATGTAACGGTTACCATTAGGACTCTGTTAATTACAAGGCAAGACAGCTATGTTAACATAAAAGAATGATTAAACAAAGGTGTATGCTATTGATTAATAGAGCATGTAAAGTAAGTCATTTACCCAAAAGAATTTATGTTCATTCTTGAAGAATGGATTCTAAGTAAATATAAGAGTAGCTATGTGTATCCAGATGACTTGAAGTTATTTTGCTATGTTGCTTATGAATTGGAAGTTATCCAGAATCTACGATATAAGAGCAAAGTTTAGCATCATTGTGTGACCCTCATGAGAATGTGAATTAGCCTCTCATTGTTAAGCGTACGATAATGACATGATACAACATGAAACGCTGTAGTTATGATATGTTCCGTTTGAATTAATAAATGATGTTCAAGCATGTTTCAGGCATGTTTCCAGTATGTTACAAGTTCAAGTATGTTCAGGTATGTTTCAAGTATATGTTACAAGTTTAAGTCTGTTACAAGCTTATGTATATTACAAGTTTATGTTGTTACAAGTTTATGTATGTTACAAGTTCAAGGATGTTACAAGTTCTTTGTATCCAGGGCTTAATGCCAATCTTTCAAGGGCTTCATGCCAACTTTTCAAGGGCTTAATGCCAATCTTTCAAGGGCTTCATGCCAACTTTTCAAGGGCTTTCATGCCATATGTTTCAAGGGCCTTAGTGCCATATGTGACAAGGGCTTTATGCCACAAGTTTCAAGGGCTTATAGCCACAAGTTTCAAGGGCTTACAGCCACCATGTTTCAAGGGCCTTGTGCCACCATGTTTCAAGGGCTTATAGCCACCATGTTTATGTTGCAAGATTGAACCTAAGGCCGTTATGTACTTAGCACAGAATCAGACTAACTATGTGAACTCTACATCTTTATATGCATTGCTATCTGTTATATTTCAAGTTAAGCATCGTTTTATTTATGTATTACTATTCACTGAGCTTGGCTCACTCTATTTAATGTCTGTTTCTGTAGGTAACCAGCCAGGTGGTCAGTCCTAGTCATGACATCCGTTTTCTTTTGTCAACCTTCGTGGGTTCAGGCACTGCACGAAGCCATTTATTTTTGTAAAGTCTATTGAAATGTTGGCTTAATTTTGATTACCCATTTAAGGTTGAAGACGTAGAACTTCAATGATTTTTGTATAAACCCAATGATGGGGCTGGGTCTATACGTATGTTTGTTTATCACCGATGCTACAAAATATGGTTTGGAGCTTTATCTATTTTCCATGATGAATGTGATGTATGAGAGGTCCTGGCATGTAGATGTAGCTCAATGGAATTTATGTGTATAGTTATTTTCTTACTTTATGCTTCCGATGAGGCCCCGTATGTTATTTACAACAGGTTAAGTATTCGTTTTCGAACGGGTCATGCCCAAACTTTTAGGGGCGGGTTTGGGGTGTGACATTATAGAGCATTTTGGGACGAAGATTGAAAGAACTTACAGGAATACCGTAAATATTGAGCAAGTCCATGCTCCTCTGCAGTATCCCTATCACCGAAGCCGGCAGCTCCAGAGCCTGTCCAGTGTACTCTATGGAAGCCTACAAAAGTGTTGAGGTAATTAGTAATCTGTGGGGATATCAACTGAAATGAAATGAATGTACAGAATGTAAAGTATAGCATATATCGGGGTCGAGCCTCGAACTCCGACGAGCTCATGATCAGCCGGGGGAGGAGCAATGGAAATCTGATAGGTCTCTCCAGCCCGTCCTCAGCATGTCATAGTAGTGGGCAGGTCTGGCCACTCTGCCCTCTGTCCCCTCCGGGAACCTCTCTTGCCATGGGCCTAGGTCACCCTGGATCCTCCCACTCCTCCTGCTAGGGTTGCAGGTCTCTCTCTCTCACCTCGGCGAACACTGACTAGAGGCGACATGAGATATGTCTGGATGAAAACGGTGTAGTCGCCGTAGAGCCTGAAGTAGTCGGCATCCCAACCGATCGTGAAATCGGTCATCTCCTGAGGGGTGTACGTCGCTGTATGCCTCATGTGTGAATGAGGCGGCATCGGAACCACTGGCTCGAGTAAACCAAGGCTCTGTCGTAGGAAGCGCTCACCTAAGTACCACGCTCGACAGATCGGACCCTAAGCAAAACTCGGAATCGGGCAGTCTCCCGAGTGCCCATATACTAGTCTCTAACTACGTCAGGCAGCACTGCCCAGGGCTGCCAGGTGATCTATAAATAATGAACATACAAGTTGTTATCTGCTATTGAAAGAGCAATATAAAGCAAAACTCAGATGAACTGTAAGGTTTGAAATACCTCCGCTGCAGCTACAGTGTCAAAATATCGGCGGAAGAATGAGAAAGACTCTCGCGGCCTCCGCTCGTATCTCCCATCGTACCTATGTAAATATGGAACCCTGGGGGGCATCTCTACCTCCGGCTCTGGAGCAAGCCTCGGGAAGTAGGCATATACCCACAACTACAGAATGTGAAAGGGGTAATAATGAGCATGTTTATCAGTAAAGTAGAATACAGATAAAGCAGAAATCAGAGAGTCATGAGAAGTGTCTTGTGCAGTGTGTGTAGTGTACAACTATTGTAAAGCAGATTGCATGTTATACAGTGTGTGTGGTGTACAGATAGTGTAAAGCAGAACTGTAAAGCAGAAGGGAAAGATGTACCTCCCAAGCTCTCCAGTAGCCTCCTAGCAGGTGCCCGCTCCGGCGAGATGAGGAACTCATTTATCCAACAGTGTGGCTAAGTTGCGCCACCCCAGTCATAGCGCCGGATGCGAGTCACATCTACCAGTGCACTCAAGAGGTAGAGGCCAACGATGTTCGCCCGGTCGGCGAATAGAGTGGTGCCAAGCAAGAACATGAGGAACCCCCAGGCGTAATGCTCGACCTCCTCACGGGTTGTCGGTGTCCCCCCCTGAACTGATCAGCGAACCACGAATATCGCACCATCCCTAGTTGGGAGAGAGGTGGGCGAATCCCTAGTAAAAAGATCTGAGCAGCATCCCTCTCGCCCATATCGGTGTCGAAAGGGATCGAATCACCCCCTACTCCGATGCCGATGAGCATGGAGAAGTCGAAAGGAGCCATCGTCATCTCCCCTGTTGTCGAAAGGTGGAAGGAATCAGTGGTATCCCACCACCTCTCCACTAAGGCGCCAAGAAAAGGCTGACTTGCAGTGAGGCACGAGAGTCCCATGCAGAATACACCAAAACCGACCGCATCGACAATGTGGCAAACCTCATCGGGCAGCTCCATGTACCTGTCTCGTGCAATGGTGTTCCGATAACCCCGGAAGGCATGGGAATCTCCCTGTGTTCAAGATAAATAGGTGCGAAGCAGTGTTAGGAATACAGTGTATGCATGTGTTTAGAATTGATAAAAATGCAGTGAGTACATATGTTCGAGTCGACAGAAGTATCATGTATGAATATGCTCAGAATGAACTAGGCACATGATATACAGATGTGTTTGGGTTAATCAGATGAAGAGTGATATTGGCTATCCAAGACATATGACCTAAATTGCAGAAAGTAAAGAGGAAGAGTATGCCTCAGCGGTGCCATATGATAAGTGTGACTCTGGCTCGCGTAGCAGGAGGTCCTCCGGAGCATCTCGTGCGAAGCTCCTGAACTGGCGAATATTGTCGGGAGGTAACACGTGTACGTCAAGATCATACGTCGTCGAGTCGAAAGGTCAAATGCTGAGCGGCAAAGGCTTAAACTCGGGATCCATCTCCATCCTGCAGGAGCCCCACCATGTGGAACTTCGTCCGCCATCTCGAGAAGAGTGAGAAAATGGTCGAAGGTATGGAAAATGGGCAAGAATGCCAAAAGTCAATCGAAAGTCAACTCCGAGGGGTGAAAAATAGAAGAAAATGTCAAGGCTCGGAAGAGGGCACGAAAACCAAGGGTAACTCGGGGGAAACAAACCCCAAGTGGTGGAAATCAAGAAAGAGGCACCAAAGGCACTTTTCATTTGGTTCAAAGTGTGTAAAACAATGAGGGTTTCGCGAATCAAATGTTTTTGGGACGTTGGAAAATGCGTTTGAAGCACAGATCTAAGGGGGAAAGTGATCTAGAGCAAGAGGAGAAAGGTTTTCGGCCTTGGAGAAGTGAAAGAATAGGGTTTGGAACTCTATACTTAAAGACCCGAGGCAAAATGTCAAAACTGCCCTGAATCTGCCACTTTTGGCTTATCGGCCAAATTGTTGGCCGATTAGCTTGTTTGGTGGTTGATCCGCGGCCGATGGCTCCCTCTTATGGCCGATGAACCTCCAATGCCCTTGTTTGGGGTTTTTCTGTTGATTTGTACCCTTATCTCTCAAGAAAGTGCAGGAAAATACACTTTTAAAGCTTAAGCGGCCTCCGTGGTGACCTCGAACCGTGTCTTCCATGTGCGGCACTCGATATACACAAATGTATCCTTTTTCGTATCCTTTTGCACATTGCTAGATTCAAAAATTGTCTTTGAATGTGAGGCTTTTTGGTGTTCTTATCACATTCACGAGGGTTGCATTTGTTATATGCCTCTTTCACTTTTGCATCGGACATGCATCATCGCGTTTGCATAACATATGCGCGCTGTGTCAAATAGGTTTTCATGTTTACATTGCATAGAGTATGTACATTGCATGGAGCACGTTTTCACCTTACTTGCATTGTTATGCACGTCACTTGCATTGTTATGCACCCTCTCCACTTGCATTGTTATGTACGTCACTTGTATTGTTATGCACACTTCACTTGTGTTGTCAAGCACGTTCTAGTTGCATTGTTATGCGCGTTCCTTGCATTGTTATGCACGTTCCTTGCACTGCTATGCACACTTCACTTGCATTGTTATGCACACTTCACTTGCATTGTTACGCACACTTTACTTGCATTCTTATGCAATTTTCACTTGCATTGCTATGCACCATTCTACTCGCATCGTTATGCACCATTGTTTATCTAGCATTGAATATGCATTGTTGGTTATCATGCATTACATGTGCGTCGTTGTCATTCATCTCGTAGAAGACATGCGTGGCATTGCATCGTATCTTTCAAGTTTCCCTCACATGCAGGCATGGTATTGTATGTACGGTTCATTTGAGGTTGGTGCAACCAGACGATATTGTATGTACGGTTCATTCAGAGGAATTCTAGGTAAGAGCTTTCCTATCCTTTGAGTTCGTTTTGTTTCGGTTAGAAGCACTCGGGTGCGCTCGGTGTTTATGCTATACCCTTGTTAGAAGCATTGGGACGCACTCCGATGTTTATGCAACTCTTCAGTGCTTTCACTGCTTACCTCTTCCCCCTTTTGCATGTGATACGCTGAGAGGTGTACCTTTTCCTCTCTCGCGTGTGATACGTTGCGAGGTGTACCTCTTCCCTCTCTCGCGTGTGATACGCTGAGAGGTGTACCTCTGCCCGCTCTCGCGTGTGATACGCTGAGAGGTGTACCTCTTCCGTCTCTTGCATATGATACGGTGAGAGATGTTTCTTTTTCCTCTCCCGCGTGTGATACGTTGAGAGATGTTGCTTTCTCCTCTCCCGCATGTGATACGCTGAGAGATGTTGTGTTTGAGACTCCGGGTATTCTCGGTAGTCGCTTTTAGCCTTCTCCGCGTGAGACGCAGTGAGAATTGTATAATTTTCTTACATCCTTTCTGCATGAGTTGTAGTTTGGTCTATAATTCCCACGCGTGGCGTGTTTACTTATTTTGCTTGTGTACGAGTTTGCTGTAGCATTTCTTTGCATAACATTTGCATCTAGATGTTTCATTACAGCCCTCTTTGCATAATAATAAGTTATGCTCCGCATTGTGCATGTCATTTGCATCTTACCCCTGCCTGCGGGTGTAGACAGCCCATTTTTGACTGCCCTTAAGACTTGGGCGCGACTGATGGCTTGCTCTGAGTTAGAAGGTGTGCAGGGCAAAGGTTCAATTTCTTCAGCAAGGAGAGAGGCAAATCTCAACTTCACACCCCATTTTGGACCAAAGCTATTTTGAATGGTTTGTTAGACCTTAAAACCCTCTCTTTCAAAACATTTTTGAAATAAAGTTCCCACGATGTTCTGACACTCGCATTTCGGTAAATGTTGCGCTTTTCGGTAAACCGAGCAAGGACAAAGTGGAGATGAATGAAAGAGAGATGAAATCTTTGAAAAATCTTTCAAAACACCTTACTTAGGGGTTTGAAGTTGAAAAGAAGAGGAGAAGAGGGGAGAAACCAAGTTAGAGAAGAGGTTCGGCATGAATCCGGGTAGAAGAGAGTCGAGCGGCCCTCGCTGAATCGGGCTTATCCGCGTGCATACTTGGATTTTATCTATGAGGCCACCACCGTTGGAAAGCTTATTTCCGGGGCTTCATTTTGCACTCAATAATCTCCTAAAGCCAAATCCGGGAGCGGGAGATATGATTGGTTGAAGTTGGACATCATCCCGGTTGGATCGAATCTGCGCGGCTTCACCAAAAAGGGCATAACTTTTTGCACAGGAGGAATTTTAATGCAAGGTTTGCGCCATTGGAAAGCTAACTTTTGGACACCCATCGGCCATTTTTTGACCTTGGCAGCATCTATCGGCAATCTATTTAGCCGACCGGCAATTTATTGTGCCGACCGGCCATTAATTTTGGCCGACAACCTCCTTTTCTGGCCGGTTTGACCTTTTTGTACCTTACAGGCATGGTGCATGCCAGCTGTGCCAGCTGGGATACATAGACCCTGCTCCCCCGTGCATATATGTGCCTATTTTGAGCCTTTGACCCCTTTTTTGCACCCTTTGCTCAAGGCTTCTTGAGGAAGCCTTGACCCCTTGTCTTGGCTTCCTCAAGAAGCTGACCAGCTGTCCTAGCTTCCTTGAGAAGCCTTGGCCCTCTTGCTCCCCTTGACCCTTTCCCTTAAGCTTGTCTTATAAGCTTGGAACCATTTCCATTGCCTATTTAAGGGCCTCTTTTCCTCCATTGTAAAGGGTTGGAGATTTTGAGCAAAAAACTAGAGAGAAGACATATATATCTGATATATATACATACAACCCTCCATCTCTCTCATCCAAGCTTCAAAACACCCTTGCCCTTGCATCATTTGCCCCACAACCCATAGCACAACACCTCCATCCTCCATTCCAGCATTTTGGAGGCCATTTGCAGAGGTTAGAAGCTCAGAAATTTGGACCAAAGGCTGCTAGTTTGCTGCTCTTCAAGGGTAAGTGTCTATTTCCCCCAAACTTGCACTTTTTTGCTTCATTTATAAGCCGTACTTACAAGCATTTCTGGACTTGGTCATGAACTAAAAAGTGTCATATTTTGAGCTCTTCTTCATGTTTGTTTAAGGGTATTTACCTATTTGAGGCTTCCTTCTTGCACTTGCTTCATTACCCCTTTGTATGCCATAATCTTGCATAGTATTTTTCGCCTATGTGTAATCTGTTTTGGAGTATGATGTAAACTGTAGATAGGCTTATTTTGAGCCCTTCTTCAACATTGAAGAAGGGCTCATCACTGTTTGGGACCTCCATGTGCCACTTGTCATTATCCCCCTCTTTGGTCCCCATTTGTGCATGATTTATTAGCCTTTTGAGCTTCTGTTTTTGGACCTTGGTCGGAACTGAAAATGGCCCTATTTTGACCCCCTCTTCATGTTTCATTCAGGGTCTATGGCTATTTGGGACATCCTTTTTATACTTCATGTTATAGCTCTCTTGGTGCCCTTATTTTGCATAGCATTTTGAGCATACTTGTATCTATTTTTGGGGTTTGTCATAAATTGTAATACATCATATTTTTGGCCCCTCTTCAATATTGTAGAAGGCCCCTTCCCTGTTTTGGGCCAGCATTTGTGAGTTGCTTCACTACCCCTCTCTTGGCCCCCATTTTTGCATGCTAATTTAGTCCCATTTGTACCCACTTTTTGGCCATGCGTTGAACTGTAAACATGCTTGTTTTGGGGCTGTCTTGCCTCTGTCTTCATGCTTCATGATCGAATAATGCATGCTTTATATAGCTATAAGTCATTCCATGCGCTTAATTTTGAGTTTCGGGATGCGTCTCATGTATCGGGTGCCATATTGCTATGTTTCGGGGCTTTTAAGCATCATATTTCAGTGATTGAAATTCATATGTTTGTATGCCATGATCCATGCCTTGCCACGCCTTGTTAGAGCGGCATTCGTGCCTTAGGTTCGGTCCTCGATTTGCGTGCATACGTGCACGCATTTCGAGTGTCCCATTTTCATCTTATGGCTTCCTATGTGAGTGTGGCTGAGGTCCACTTGTATTGGTGTAAGCCCATCTTTCATTGTGTATGCCATGTTACAATGCGTTGTGCATGTTATGTTATTGTATTGCGTCATGCCTTGCATGCTTGTTCGCATACTCATATTGCATATTTAGCTCGCATGCTTAGGTTGCATTTGGCATGCATCCCTTGCCTCTTGATCAAGCATGATAGAGGTTGGGGCCTTTGATCTGTTTTGTGCTTGCATTTCATTTGATATCAAAGTTGCTAACTTGGCTTTTGGGCCATCATGCATTGAAATGCGTGATTGATGGCCCGAGGGTCGAGGGCCATGCTCCATTGAGTATATTGCATGATAGGGAGTATGGCCATGCTCACATTTGCTTGAAAATTCTATGCCATACACTGTTTGCCCTCTGCTGCTGTCAATTGCAGGTTCTGCAGGAAGTTTTGGCCGGTCGGCTAGATACAGTGCCGACCGGCAATTCATCAATGGCCGATAACTTCATCTGTGGCCGGTGGTCATCCTCCGAGGCCGACGGCCATCCCTCCCAGCCGGTGGTGTTCCACAGTGTGCAAAGAACATATCCTGAGACTTGTGCAGTTTTCAAAGGAGCGAAGCAGTGTAAACAGAGGCAACAGTGCTATGGCAGCGAGTTTCCGGCTGAGACGAGTCAAACATGCATCATTCGCGCATCCCGAGGCAAGGCTGCGGCCATCTCTATTCTGCATTTAATTTGTTTAAATTAGAGGGTCTGTAATAATTAATTAGCTAGGATAGTTGATTTATTGTTTGGCTGTATATTTATTTGGTCCCTCCGAGCGAGGGCGTATTGTGTAATAAGTGTGGGTGAGTGTGTGTATGTCTTCCAACCCCACGTCTTTCTTCCCTTTTATTTACCTGCTTATGATGGTAGACTAGGGCATGTTCAAATTAGCATAACAGTATGATTACCTGCGTGCATCCATACATTCGTTTACATGCATCGGGCTCGGCACATCATGCTAACTGCACTTGTATTTCAAATCCAAGTTGAGTACTTGCTAGTTGCAGCACTTCACATGCCATCTTTAGGATAACCGAGCCTACTGTAGTTGCATCTTGCATGCGTTGCATTAGCCATCTTAACATGAACTAGGATCATGCATATGATTACTAACTAGTTTCTGTTTTGGCTTGGAGTACTAGGTAAGCTTTTATGCTTTAGCATATCGCATGTGTGTGAATGTTGCCATAATAGCATGATTATCATGAGGCTAGCTGCTTATGTGATATAACTGCTTGAATGCCTGTGGATGGAGGTCAAATTACCTAAGTTGGAAGAATGCATTAAAACTGTGAATTTTAAGCCCACTTGATAATGGCAAAACCATCTTTTCTAAAGCCCACTTGAGGGTGGCAAAACCTACATTTTAGCCTACTTGCGAGTAGCAAACCATTTTCAAAACAAACATGCAATGTTTTGTTCCAATTTAGGCGATTTGGTCTATACTTGTTTGCTGTGCGCATAACATAGTAATTCTAGGCTAATAACCGGAATAAGAACACATAATGTTTTCAAAACAAGATATCATGGTTTGTAGAGGCCGATCTTCGGATCGGGCGAGAGGGGGTGCTCATAGCTGACCTTCCCCGATCGTACCCAAGTTCCCGATCCGAGGCAACTTTGGTGATGACGGACACATGGCCTTTGGCACCGAGTCAGGGTTTCCTAAATTCCCCATTAAAAAATATTTAGGTGGCGACTCTGTATCTGGCAAAGCAGTCCATGTTTGGAACTTCTTTTCCAAAATCTGTTTTCTCAAAACGATTTGCCGGATTTGGACTCTTTGGTTCAAGATTAAGAACCGCAACAAACAAAAGGGAGTCCGAACTGTAGAGCGAAGCCCAAGGGCGCGTCTACAGTTTCTAGCGACTCTGCTAGGGAATTTAGAGTGCTTGACTCGAACTCATGATATCCTGTTTTGATTCCATTTATGTGTCTCTTTGCATTGCATGTGCATTGGTGCGCCTAGGACACTGTGTTGGCCATCTGCTATTCCTGAGCGGTTTGCCGGAGGCTTGACTTTGTCAAAGCATGCCATAAGGCTGACCGGTTGCGGGCTCTGCCAGTATGGGAACACAAACCCCGGTTTTACCGGGGCACCCTTTTCGACCATTCGACCTAGTACATACTCGGAATCCATAGTGACCATTCCAAACTAGGACAGGTTGCTTACCCGATATAGGTTGTTTGAAACCGCTGCGTGCGTAGTGAAACCCTAGCTCCTGACAAAATAGGACAGGGAAACCCTACCCCAACATAGGGGTGTTTTGGCTCTCTTTTACATGCTATGTGCTTTTAGAGTGTATCTCTACAGGGAATGCGTGTATCAGTTTGCAAGTTTGAGCATCAGGCCTACGGGCATCAGTATTTGGGGAATCAGTTTTACCTGAGGGTATCAGTTTTGGGACAGATATTTGGGGAACAGTGATCAGTATTGAGTACATTCGTTCTGCTATGCTCATATCCGTTCCAGTGAAATTGAGCTGAGATGCTGTCTGTTTTCTCTTTTGTTAGGTAGTCCTGGAACTATAGCTTCAGAAGGCTCCAATATTCCCCGGGTACATCGGATTTGTGCTGATAGACTTTGTCAGGTCAGAGACTCAGTTCAAGGGTAATTAGGGCCAGAGAAGGCTAGTCAGGCACAGACCACCAGTACAACAGCTACCAGATCAGTGATCTTTGAGCAGTCGGGTTGAGATTTCCGAGCTTACTGCAGACATAGATATACTGGTCGCTCAGTTAGACCAGGACAATATGTCGAGTCTGGAAGAGATGGTGCGCCAACTCCAGGATAGTATGAAAGCCATGCAGCAAGATGCTGTCTGTCAAGCGGAATTCGCCAAGCAATAGGCTGTGGTCATAGCCCAACAGGCAGAGACAATTGCCAGGTGAGAGCAGCAAACTGGAGTATCTACTTCACATCAAGCTCCTCCCCCACCAGGAGCTCCAACATCCGGAGAGATACCAAATGTCCAGGCAGATATGGACATTCCAGTCTGGCCAGCTCCGCCCCCGGTTCTACCCCAGCTATCTAAAACACCCACCAACCTACCAGACTCTCCCTTTGAGTTCGAAGTGGACCCCACAGCGCTGAAGCTGAGTAAGTTGGAGAAAATGTTTAAGAAATCCCAAGGAGTCAGGTCTATTCCCGACATCGAGGATGGGTGTACGAACGCAGCTGTGACGCTGCCAGATTGGTTCAAGATGCCTCAAATTGACCGATTTGATGGGTCCGGGGACCCCATGGTGCACCTGAGGTTGTTTTCAGATATCTTAAGGCCGATGGGCCTCACCAGACTACAGAAGCTGTCTCTGTTCGGCCGGACCCTGTCGGGTGTGGCGGCCATTTGGTATGCCAAGTTGGAGGATGATGTCAAAAGAAATTGGGATGAGATGGCCGAGGCATTCGTTTTACAATACTCGTATAACACACAAATCGAGATTACAACCCGTAATCTCGAGACGACGAGACAAGAGGTTAAGGAAAGCTTCTCTGAATTTGTGACTCGATGGAGAGCAAAGGCCTCAATGATGACCATTAGGCCAACGGATAAGGATCAAATACGGATGGTTGTGCGCAACCTCCAACCCAAACTAATACAGAAAATGATCGTGCTCCTCTTCCCTACCTTTTCAGATCTACATGAGATGGGAGTATAGATCGAGGATGCGATGAAACAGGGTCTGATTGACCAAGACCGAGAGCAGCCCAAGAGGGCATTCAACCGCAGTTCGAATGCAACCACCAGTGGTGATGCAGCTGCTAGGACTTCAGACGAGGGCATGGTCACCACCACCACACCAAGAGCAGCCACCCCCTTTGTTGCGGCACCCACTTCAAACCCCCAAACTTCAGACTATCTACCCCGAGGCAAGAGGGTTTTCACCCCACTCTATATGCCTTTGTCTAAAGCCCTAGGGGTCCTACTCAGGAAAGGACATCTGAAACCGTTAGAACAACGGCCCCTACCCGATCCTCTCCCTGCAAAGCATGACCCGGCTAAGTACTGTGCCTTCCATCAACAAACCGGTCATGACACCGACAGTTGTGTCCGTCTCCGCCACGAGATACAAAATCTGATTGACAACGGGGTCATCCCCGCACCAGGTCCTGCAAAATCTATTGGCACTTGATCAGTGAACTTGTGGGGGATAATGTGATGTGATCGAGGGATGAACGACCTGCGGGCGGCGTTCTGTTTACTTCAGATGTGGTGGACGGCATGCACTGTTTTTGAGCAATGTACAAATGCTGTTAATTTTGCATTTTGACTTGGGTATTGGGTCAGTCTTGCCGTTTTGTATTGAGTCAGTCTTTTCATAACTGAGTCAGTTGGGTTTGTCTTGTTGTATCGAGTCAGTCCAGTCTTGTTGGAGTCGGGTGATTCCGGGGATGTTACCTCGGACATCCCTTTCTCATTTTGTGTTTGTCTTTTCACTTTCTTTTGAGTCTGTTTCTGCCTTAGAGCCAGTTACACCAACAGATTTGAATGAAACAGCAGTGATTTTCACGCTCTCGTGTTTGCTTCTGCCGTGTGCTAGTTGTGCCAGAAGTTTGAATGAAACGGCAGTGCTTCTCACCTATTTTTCTGTGCCTTGAAATCATTGCATTGACCTAAGTTTTTTAAAACTTTTTCGAACACTGTGTTGAAAACAAAGAGGGAGGAATTCCTCAGGATTTGCAAAACTTTGATCAAACTGAGAGAAAAAGAGGCGTGCTAAGCCTTTTAATGAATGAAATCATGCTTGTTAGCGTGAGTACTGAGAAGGACCCTGGCTTGATCCAAACTGGTTTCACACTATCTTCAGCGCGAGCGATTTGTCGCTTTCTTAAAAATTTTCAAAAACAAAATGTTTTGTGCGATCCTGTGAAGACCTGTGTGGAATTGCTCTTGAGATTGTGCAGCCTAGGATCGCTCTCAGCCTCGAGACTCAACTCCTTTGCTTCCAAACCTTGAACTTGAATTCAGAAGGTTCAACAGTCAACTATGATGTGAGGCCTGTGTGGCCAGATTCAAAGCAGCCCTCGGACAAGAGGCAAGAAAGTCAGATTAAGAAGATCAGATGTCATCAAAAGAAACTTGCAAAGCTAGATCAGAAGCACCCCTCAAACTAGGGGCACAAATGTCCGATGTGCTTGAAGAGCCGAAGATGGGTCCTCCTACAAATCAACACCACAGCCACTCTCCTGGATACAGAGAGCTTCAATCCCAAAACCATTTGGCATGGACTTGCTACATTTTTACCCTTGAGAGGCTCGCTGGGCCAAAAACCCGGAAGGGCAACCCAGGCAAAAGTTAGAGCAAGAAAAGAAGAAAAAAAAAATGCAAAGAAAAGAACAAAAAAAAAAAATGCAAAGAAAAGAACAAAAAAAGAAAAAAGAAGAAAAGAAATGAAAATGAAAAGAAAAGAATGAAAAGAAAAGAAAAACAAAGCTCGCAAGGTTGAAAACCTGCAACAGGCGCCTTGGCAAAAGTTAGAGCATAAAAGGAGAGGTTAATACCCGAGTGTACCTTAACCCCGAACTACGTAAGGCTTGATTCCCATGTTTGGGATACGTAGGCAACTTCATTCTGAAGTCCAGCCACAAACACTTCCAAATCAAGTGTGTCCATGTATTGGTTTTTGATGGTCCTCGCCTTCTCTGTATCCGAGAGTTCGGTTGTGATCATTACCACGAAGACTGATTACAATGCGCTGCGGTGCCATTCAAACAAGGGGCAACTTTCCGTTGCCATTCAATGCACCGCAGTGCCATTCAAACAAGGGGCAACTTTCCGTTGCCAAGCAGCTCTCTCCAATTACGGGGCAGTTTTCCTTTGGATCTGAGGTTGTGCGTCTCAAGAGTAGGTTTCATGCTCGTTGAGCAGTGGCCGTTTGCAAAAACAGTTTTTGAGAATTTTTACTGAGGTTGACAAATTTTTTCGACAATTATTCCATCTTTTCTAAAACTGGACCATTTCTTGGACCCAAAAAAGGAAAATTTTCAGTGCTCATAACCTAACTTGCATGATTTTCGAATCAAAAATCGAACAAGCATGTTAATCTAACTCTCATGTTGGTCAAAACTGTTTTAGTAGAAATCAAAACAAAAAAATGGTCAAAATAATGAGCTAGGGGCACAGTTGAGTCAGGCTTCCTGTCTTTTCCCTGTCATCAATGCATTTGCCAGAAAGGGCACCCTACTCGCCAAGAAGGGCACTCTACTTGCCAGAAAGGGCACAACTGAAGCTGTCAGTCAAGGGCTGAAAGCTCTCTCACCCTCTAAGCAATGAGGTATCAAACCAAGTGCGAAGCACGAATTGGAATGGATCAAGATATTCCACTCTCTCATCCGGACAGATCTGATCCCGTCCAAACTCCCCAACAAAGCATCATCAACCGATGCCAGCCACAGATTTGCTACACACCCAGTTGTAGCACAACTCCTCTGTGGGAGAAACTCACTGTTGTGCGCAGAAGAAAAAGAATCTAGTGAAATGCTAGGGGCAAGACCCCGTAACTTTCTGTTTGTCCATCAACCACCCAGGGGAGGGATTGAAAATGAGAGATTGAAGAATAGAGAGATGTGCGATGAGAGAAAAAGTGAGAAAAGGGGTTTTGTGAGAAAAACCGAGCTTGAGGGCCGAGTGATGTGAGAATCACAAATGAGAAAAGGGTGGGAAAGCATACCTGGAAAAACTGGCTCCTCGTAATCTGAGGTCTCTCATCTTTGTAACACGTCTGTATGTCGTGTCTTTTGTTTTGTTTACCTCAACTTTTGTTTTGAGTATTTTTCGAGCGTGTCTCGTTGTGTTTAGGTTGTTCACCTTCATTTTTCGTTGTTGAGTCGTTTTGGCTGTGTTAAGTTGTAGGCTCAATACCCGGTTAAGAACTCATTTCTTAATTTCAAAAGTGAATCATTTTGTGTTCGGGAGTGCTGTGCCATTCTCCACATTTGTGCAAAAAAAGAAAAAAAAAAGAGGAATTTGTTCTTTCGAAAACTGCAGGGTCCACCCCCGATAAGTGTGAACAGTAAAAGCAGGATCTATCTGAAGCTATATAGGTTCCAGACTGCAAAGCAAAAGAAAAGAGGGAAAATCAAAGCATCTGAGTGTGTTTCACCTTCAGCCAACTCTGAGATTGTATTCCAGATGTACCTCTTCAGACCTTGTCAGTGTTCCGAAAAATGAGCGTGCCTCCATTCCAAGTGTAAGCCTGCTTCAAGTCAGAATGGCAATTAAAGCAGCAGCAGCAGATATTATCTCTCTCTAACATGAACAGGGTGTGCCCGTTTTTGAAGCTGAGTGTGTTGCAAACCCCTCCGAAAGGTAAATTGGAGGTCGCGCTTGAATTTGGTCTCGTTAAGGCTTGTATTCCCCTATTTCGCATTTTGTTTCAAATATGCGTTGTCACGCACACTTCACTTGCATCAGGATGCACGTTCCAATCGCATTGTTATGCACCCACTCCACTAGCATTGTTATGCTCATTCATTGCATTAATTATGCACATCTATCTAGCATTGTTATGCCCATTACTTGCATTGTTATGCACCTTTTCACTTGCAATTGTCATTCTTTCTCCTCGCACGTGCGACGGGTTAGACCTCCTCTGGTTTAGAGCATTTGGAATACGTTCCAATGCTTATACCTTTCTGAAACACCGGGATACGTCCCTATGTTTCTCTCTCTTTTCCAAACACCGGGATACGTCCCTATGTTTCTCTCTCTTTTCTAAACACCGGGATATGTCCCTATGTTTCTCCTTCTTTCCGAAACACCGGGATACGTCCTTATGTTGCTTCTATTTTCTCTCCATAACCTTTAGGATACGTCCCTAACCTTTGGGATACGTCCCTAATCCTTGGGATACGTCCCTAACCCTTGGGATATGTCCCTAACCTTTGGGATGCGTCCCTAATCCTTGGGATACGTCCCTAACCTTCGGGATACGTCCCTGACCTTTGGGATACGTCCTTAACATCGGGATACGTCCCTATGTTTCCCCCCTCTTTGGTTAAGAGCATTTGGAATACGTTCTGGTGCTTATACCTTCCGAAACACTGGGATACGTCCCTATGTTTCTCCTCCTTTTCCGAAACACCGGGATACGTCCCTACGTTTCTTCTCTCTTTCCGAAACACCGGGATACGTCCTTACGTTTCTCTCTTCTTTCTAAAATACGGGGATACGTCCCTACGTTTCTTCTCTCTTTCCGAAACACCGGGATACGTCCCTAAGTTTCTCCTTTTCCGAAACACCGGGATACGTCCCTACATTTCTCTTTCATTCCGAAACACCGGGATACGTCCCTATGTTTCTCATTCCTTGCAGAACACCGGGATGCGTCCCTACATTTTGCCTTCATTTCGAAACACCGGGATACGTCCCTATGTTTCTCCCTCTTCTGTTAAAAGCGTTCGGAATACGTTCCAATGCTCACACCATTCCGAAACACCGGGATACGTCCCTATGTTTCTCCCTCTTCGGTTAAAAGCATTCGGAATACGTTGTAATGCTTAAACCACTCCGAAACACTGGGATAAGTCTCTATGTTTCTCTCTTTGTTCCTTCCTCAGCATTTCATTTGTGCTATCTTGCGCACCTTACCTGTACTTGTTAGTACATTACATTGTTTTGCATACAAACCGGCTTCGCGTCACGTGTAAGTCCAATTATCAAAGTCTTCCTGCATATCATTTGCATCCTGCCCCTGAACTACGCTGGTTTGATTCCTTGCAAAGGGATATGTAGGCAGCCTGCGGGCACAACCATTTATTTATTGATATTTTGTTTGTTTGTCCAAGTCTTCGGCCTTGTCAAAAATGAGTCGTCTCTGGGCTTTGACATTCACTCCCGTCATTGTTATGACTTCCGAGTTCTGTCAAAGAGGGGCAATTGTAGACACCCCATTTTTGACTGCCCTTAAGACTTGGGCGCGACTGATGGCTTGCTTTGAGTTGGAAGGTGTGCAGGGCAAAGGTTTAATTTCTTCGGCAAGGAGAGAGGCAAATCTCAACTTCACACCCCATTTTGGACCAAAGCTATTTTGAATGGTTTGTTAGACCTTAAAACCCTCTCTTTCAAAACATTTTTGAAATAAAGTTCCCACGATGTTTCGACACTCGCATTTCGATAAATGTTGCGCTTTTCGGTAAACCGAGCAAGGACAAAGTGGAGATGAATGAAAGAGAGATGAAATCTTTGAAAAATCTTTCAAAACACCTTACTTAGGGTTTTGAAGTTGAAAAGAAGAGGAGAAGAGGGGAGAAACCAAGTTAGAGAAGAGGTTCGGTATGAATCCGGGTAGAAGAGAGTCGAGCGACCCTCGCTGAATCGGGCTTATCCGCGTGCATACTTGGATTTTATCTATGAGGCCACCACTGTTGGAAAGCTTATTTCTGGGGCTTCATTTTGCACTCAAGAATCTCTTAAAGCCAAATCCGGGAGTGGGAGATATGATTGGTTGAAGTTGGACATCATCCCGGTTGGATCAAATCTGCGCGGCTTCACCAAAAAGGGCATAACTTTTTGCACAGGAGGAATTTTAATGCAAGGTTTGTGCCATTGGAAAGCTAACTTCCGGGGCTTCAATTTGGACACCCACTGGCCATTTTTTGACATTGGCAGCATCTATCGGCAATCTATTTAGCCGACCGGCAATTTATTGTGCCGACCGGCCATTAATTTTGGCCGACAACCTCCTTTTCTGGCCGGTTTGACCTTTTTGCACCATCCAGGCATGGTGCATGCCAGCTATGCCAGCTGGGATACACAAACCCTGCTCCCCCGTGCATATATGTGCCTATTTTGAGCATTTGACCCCTTTTTTGCACCCTTTGCTCAAGGCTTCTTGAGGAAGCCTTGACCCCTTGTCTTGGCTTCCTCAAGAAGCTTACAAGCTATCCTAGCTTCCTTGAGAAGCCTTGGCTCTCTTGCTCCCCTTGACCCTTTCCCTTAAGCTTGTCTTATAAGCTTGGAACCATTTCCATTGCCTATTTAAGGGCCTCTTCTCCTCCATTGTAAAGGGTTGGAGATTTTGAGCAAAAAACTAGAGAGAAGACATATATATCTGATATATATACATACAACCCTCCATCTCTCTCATCCAAGCTTCAAAACACCCTTGCCCTTGCATCATTTGCCCCACAACCCATAGCACAACACCTCCATCCTCCATTCCAGCATTTTGGAGGCCATTTGCAGAGGTTAGAAGCTCAGAAATTTGGACCAAAGGCTGCTAGTTTGCTGCTCTTCAAGGGTAGTGTCTATTTCCCCCAAACTTGCACTTTTTTGCTTCATTTATAAGCCATACTTGCAAGCATTTCTGGACTTGGTCATGAACTAAAAAGTGTCATATTTTGAGCTCTTCTTCATGTTTGTTTAAGGGTATTTACCTGTTTGAGGCTTCCTTCTTGCACTTGCTTCATTACCCCTTTGTATGCCATAATCTTGCATAGTATTTTTCGCCTATGTATAATCTGTTTTGGAGCATGATGTAAACTGTAGATTGGCTTATTTTGAGCCCTTCTTCAACATTGAAGAAGGGCTCATCACTGTTTGGGACCTCCATGTGCCACTTGTCATTATCCCCCTCTTTGGTCCCCATTTTTGCATGATTTATTAGCCTTTTGAGCTTCTGTTTTTGGACCTTGGTCGGAACTGAAAATGGCCCTATTTTGACCCCCTCTTCATGTTTCATTAAGGGTCTATGGCTGTTTGGGACATCCTTTTTATACTTCATGTTATAGCTCTCTTGGTGCCCTTATTTTGCATAGCATTTTGAGCATACTTGTATCTGTTTTTGGGGTTTGTCATAAATTGTAATACATCATATTTTTGGCCCCTCTTCAATATTGTAGAAGGCCCCTTCCCTGTTTTGGGCCAGCATTTGTGAGTTGCTTCACTACCCCTCTCTTGGCCCCCATTTTTGCATGCTAATTTAGTCCCATTTGTACCCACTTTTTGGCCATGCGTTGAACTGTAAACATGCTTGTTTTGGGGCTGTCTTTCCTCTGTCTTCATGCTTCATGATCGAATAATGCATGCTTTATATAGCTATAAGTCATTCCATGCGCTTAATTTTGAGTTTCGGGATGCGTCTCATGTATCGGGTGCCATATTGCTATGTTTCGGGGCTTTTAAGCATCATATTTCAGTGATTGAAATTCATATGTTTGTATGCCATGATCCATGCCTTGCCACGCCTTGTTAGAGCGGCATTCGTGCCTTAGGTTCGGTCCTCGATTTGCGTGCATACGTGCACGCATTTCGAGTGTCCCATTTTCATCTTATGGCCTCCTATGTGAGTGTGGCTGAGGTCCACTTGTATTGGTGTAAGCCCATCTTGCATTGTGTATGCCATGTTACAATGCGTTGTGCATGTTATGTTATTGTATTGCGTCATGCCTTGCATGCTTGTTCGCATACTCATATTGCATATTTAGCTCGCATGCTTAGGTTGCATTTGGCATGCATCCCTTGCCTCTTGATCAAGCATGATAGAGGTTGGGGCCTTTGATGTGTTTTGTGCTTGCATTTCATTTGATATCAAAGTTGCTAACTTGGCTTTTGGGCCATCATGCATTGAAATGCGTGATTGATGGCCCGAGGGTCGAGGGCCATGCTCCATTGAGTATATTGCATGATAGGGAGTATGGCCATGCTCACATTTGCTTGAAAATTCTATGCCATACACTGCTTGCCCTCTGCTGCTGTCAATTGCAGGTTCTGCAGGAAGTTTTGGCCGGTCGGCTAGATACAGTGCCGACCGGCAATTCATCAATGGCCGATAACTTCATCTGTGGCCAGTGGTCATCCTCCGAGGCCGACGGCCATCCCTCCCAGCCGGTGGTGTTCCACAGTGTGCAAAGAACATATCCTGAGACTTGTGCAGTTTTCAAAGGAGCTAAGCAGTGTAAACAGAGGCAACAGTGCTATGGCAGCGAGTTTCCGGGCGAGACGAGTCAAACATGCATCATTCGCGCATCTCGAGGCAAGGCTGCGGCCATCTCTATTCTGCATTTAATTTGTTTAAATTAGAGGGTCTATAATAATTAATTAGCTAGGATAGTTGATTTATTGTTTGGCTGTATATTTATTTGGTCCCTCCGAGCGAGGGCGTATTGTGTAATAAGTGTGGGTGAGTGTGTGTATGTCTTCCAACCCCACGTCTTTCTTCCCTTTTATTTACCTGCTTATGATGGTAGACTAGGGCATGTTTAAATTAGCATAACAGTATGATTACCTGCGTGCATCCATACATTCATTTACATGCATCGGGCTCGGCACATCATGCTAACTGCAGTTGTATTTCAAATCCAAGTTGAGTACTTGCTAGTTGCAGCACTTCACATGCCATCTTTAGGATAACCGAGCCTACTGTAGTTGCATCTTGCATGCATTGCATTAGCCATCTTAACATGAACTAGGATCATGCATATGATTACTAACTAGTTTCTGTTTTGGCTTGGAGTACTAGGTAAGCTTTTATGCTTTAGCATATCGCATGTGTGTGAATGTTGCCATAATAGCATGATTACCATGAGGCTAGCTGCTTATGTGATATAACTGCTTGAATGCCTGTGGATGGAGGTCAAATTACCTAAGTTAGAATAATGCATTAAAACTGTGAATTTTAAGCCCACTTGATAGTGGCAAAACCATCTTTTCTAAAGCCCACTTGAGGGTGGCAAAACCTACATTTTAGCCTACTTGCGAGTAGCAAACAATTTTCAAAACAAACATGCAATGTTTTGTTCCAATTTAGGCGATTTGGTCTATACTTGTTTGCTGTGCGCATAACATAGTAATTCTAGGCTAATAACCGGAATAAGAACACATAATGTTTTCAAAACAAGATATCATGGTTAGTAGAGGCCGATCTTCGGATCGGGCGAGAGGGGGTGCTCATAGCTGACCTTCCCCGATCGTACCCAAGTTCCCGAGCCGAGGCAACTTTGGTGATGACGGACACGTGGCCTTTGGCACCGAGTCAGGGTTTCTTAAATTCCCCATTAAAAAATATTTAGGTGGCGACTCTGTATCTAGCAAAGCAGTCCATGTTTGGCACTTCTTTTCAAAAATCTGTTTTCTCAAAACGATTTGCCGGATTTGGACTCTTTGGTTCAAGATTAAGAACCGCAACAAACAAAAGGGAGTCCGAACTGTAGAGCGAAGCCCAAGGGCGCGTCTACAGCGGGCGCATCTCTTTGTTATTTTGTATGTTTGTCTAAGTCTTCGGCCTTGTCAAAAGTGGGTTGTCTCTGGGCTTTGACATTCACTGCCGTTATTTCTTGACTTTCGAGTTCTGTGAAAGAGGGGCAACTGTAGACACCCCATTTTTGACGGTCCTTAAGACTTGGACGTCATCCTTTGAACAGTCGATGATCATCCATGGTCGTGTTCGTTTTGAGTTTCTGAAGGTCTTGGCTGTGCGCCTTGCCTTGGAGCCTCTCAATTTGTTTGTTTTGTGCTTGGTTGTGGACCAAGAGCTTGTGGCTTTGCTTCTGAGGGAAGGGGGTGGCCTTCTGGCCAGCCCTAGAATCCATCGGCCAGGCCCTGTGCCTATCAGCCATGCCCTCCTTCCATCAGCCATCAGTGTTGGCCGGTCGGCATCACTGATGGCCGGTCGGCACCTTTCATGGCCGGTCGGCCATGTTTTGTGGCCGAGGCCTTTTTGTTTACTTTTGCAGATATTTTGTTGCCAGCTGTGCCAGCTGGTGAGCACATAAAACATCCTCCATACACGTGTATGGAGGGATTTAAACAAGCTCTGAGCTTGTCCAACAAGCTTGAGAGTTGGATTTCTATAAGAGGGGAGGCTCCTCTCCCCTTTCAGAGGTTCTGAAAATTTGGCTGAGGGCTATACATATCATTCTATCTCTATATTGCTC
Source organism: Camellia granthamiana (assembly GCA_036172215.1). Classification (NCBI taxonomy): domain Eukaryota; kingdom Viridiplantae; phylum Streptophyta; class Magnoliopsida; order Ericales; family Theaceae; genus Camellia; species Camellia granthamiana. Next base: position 64,286,691 of record CM069912.1, read on the forward strand.
CCTCTCACTCTATATTTGTGTTAGTTTGTGCTCAAAAGTGCCATTTCTTCACAATTTTGCACACAGACACCTAGTGAAACACCTTCACTCTTGAGCTGAGGTTCTTGGAGGTTGCATTTGAGTGGTTTTAGCTTGGTTTTTGCCTCTGAACTTGCTGTTATTGTTGTGCTTCAAGGGTGAGTCCCATATCCGCTTTTAAGCATTGTTTTGCTTGAGTACTTAGCCATCTTTTCATGCTTCTTTTGGCTTAGCTTTCAACTGTAAAAAGCTTCATTTTCAAGTGTTTGAAATGTTTGTTTAAGGCCTCTTTGGTGTTGGGGGTGGTCTACCCCCTTTTGTGCCTTATTTTGCTTTGTTTTGTATCATCTCTTTAGGCCTTTGAGATCACCTTCTCTTGGCCTTTTAACCACCGAATTCCAGAGGAATTTTAGTGGTGGAAAGTGTGTTTTGAGGCTCCAAATAGGTCGGGGTGGTCCCCCATTTTGTATCTTGTTTGCTTGTGTTGATGGCTCATCAAAGTAGCATGTTTTTCTACCTCCTTGAGGCTCTATCTTAGCATGTTTTAGGCCTTATTTTAACATGATATAACTCTGTTTTCGCTTGGTTTGGTTACCTCATGCATGCTTTTTACACTTTTAGTGTAATCTTGCTATTTAGCCTTGTGTGCTCAATGCTTTGATCCATCATGCTAGCCTATTTTGGTTCTATCTCAGCAAGTTTTTGGTCTTGTTTTGGCATGCCTTAGCTCTGTTTTGGGTGGTTTTGATCATTTGGACCTTGCTTTGTATAGCCATAGTTCAATCTTGCCCACTAGCTTTGTGTTTTGAGTTCACTAGCATACATTGCTTGGGCTAGTTGCATGATCTAGCATCATTTGATATATTATTTCAGAGCATATAGTGTTGTCACACTTCCATGTTTTTCACTCTTTAAGTGCTTTTAAGAGTTGACCCTTATGCCTAGTTGATGAGCTATCACATGAGCATGTGTTCTTGGCCCTTTTGTACCTAAGTTTTGGTGTGTTGGCCACTATTTTGGACCCTCTTAGGTTTGTCCATATGTGGTTTAAGTCCATTGAGCATTGTGTTGCATGCCTCTTGAACGATGCTCTTTACTTGTTTTGATGCTTTAGCCTTCAAACATGCCATGCATGCATTATTCACATGATAGAATCTTGTGCATGCCATTAGCATTGGTAGATAGCATGCTGTTTGCATGTTGTTGCATTGCATCGTGTTTGGATTAGATGTTAATCCAAACACGAGGAATGAGGGACATTTCATACTCAAAGTGATGAAACGTGCCTCATTCCTTAGGTCACCAACACCTTTGATCATGCATGATAAGGTGGAGATTCATTGAGTCCTATGTGTTATTTGTGCATTCATCAACATTGTGCAAGCTTGCCCCTTTGGTCATTATGCATCGAGATGCGTGATTGGTGGCTCGAGAGTCGAGCACTACACTCCTTTGAGCTTGAGACATGATAAGGAGTGTGGTTGCACACACATTTCCTTGCAAATACACTGCCATGCCTCTGTTTGTGCTCTGTTGCAGCAAAGGGGGAAATTGCAGGAAGCAGTGGCCGACGGACCATCAAATCTGCCGACCGGCCACCAAGGATGTCGACCGGCCATCAGAATTGGCCGATGGCCATCCCTCTTGGCCGACCACCCCTCAGCATGTTTCTAAGGTGGATCAGAAGCATCTTGGAAGTTGGCACAATTTTCAGAAGTCCAAAAGAGTGCAAACAGAGGCATCATAAGACACGGTAGTAGATTTTCGAGCGAAGCCGACCGAGCATGCATGTCTTCCTTGCCTGCGAGGCCATTTCATTACTTATGATTAGTTCGTGTAAACTAGTCATTTGATTTGTTTTGTAATATTCTAATTAGCTTAGCATAGCTATTTGTTTCAATTTGTGTTATAATAATTAATTAACTAGATTAGTTAATTAGTTTTGGCTTGTAATAAGTAGCTTAGCTTAGATTAGCTTAGCTTATTATTCGGACCCTCCGTCGAGAGGGCAACTGTTGTAATAAGTGTGCGTGTGTGTGATGCATGTCTTTCAACCCCACGTCTTTCTCCCTTTTGTTTACCAGCTTTTGATGGTTAGTTTTAGGGCATGTTTCAATTAGCATCCTTATGTTTGCATGCGTGCATCATTCATTCCTCTTGCATGCACCGGGCTCGGCGCATCATTCAAACTACATTGTATTTCAAAAAATACACTTTCTTGAATACGTGTTTCAAAGCATGTTATCAAGTGTTGCATTCATATGCCATTCTAGATAGCCGAGCCTATTTTAGTTGCATTTTTGTATGTGTTGTATTAGGCATTTTTGACATAGCTAGGATCATGCATGATTTCTAACTAGCTTCTGTTTTAGCTCAGAGTACTAGGTAAGCTTTTACGCTTTAGCATATTGCATGAGATGTGTATGTTGCCATGTATAGCATGCTTGCCATGAGGCTATGTGCTTAACTGCTATAACTGCTTGAATGCCTGTGGATGAAGGCTTCATTGCTTGAATTGGAACAATTCATCAAAATGTGCGTTTTAAGCCAACTTGAGGGTGGCAAATCCGCATTTTAGCCTACTTGAGGGTAGCAACTTCAAACCATTTTCGAAAAACAAACATGAGGGGCTCGTTTGGTTTGAATTTCCCAAAAAATTTTGAGAAAATTTCTCTACAAATGAGTTTTCCGAAAAACTCAAACCAAACAAATTTTTCCAAAAAAATTTCCCAAAACTTGTAAACCAAACAAGTTTTCCAAACAAATCTCTCTCTCATACACATCAAATCAATCACTTTTTCCAAAACTCTCTCTCAAAATAATTTTCCAAAACATCTTTTCAAAAAAACCAAACCAAACAACTTTTTGTACTTTTTATCTCCCAAACTCATCTCCCAAACTCAAACCAAACATACCAGAGATGTTTTGTTCCAAATTGAGTGATTTAGTCTATACTTGTATGCTATGCGCATCACGTAGTAATTCTAGATTAATAATCGGAAAAAGAACACGTGTTTTCAAAAACAACATATCATGTTAGTAGAGGCCGATCCTTTGATCGGGCGAGCGGGGGTGCTCATTTCAGGACCTTCCCCTCTCGTACCCAAGTTCCTGAGCTGAGGCAACTTTGGTGATGACGGACAGGTGGCCTTAGGCACGAGTCAGGGTCTCCTAAATTTCCCGAAACAAAATATTTAGGTGGCGACTCTAAAATATGGCAAAGCAGTCCATGCTTGGCGCTTTTTGATTAAAATCAATTTTCCAAAATGATTGCCGGATTTGGACTCTTTGGTGATTTATCAGTCTTACATTGCACTTTGTGAGATTAGATTCAGAACCGTGACAGGAGTCCGAAGTGTAGTAGCTAGAACCACAATTTGCGCACTCGCTCGCGGAGCGGAATTCGGCTGGTCTACAGTCACCCCCTTAACGCTCTTTTTTGGTTAAATTTTAGGCGTTTTAGACTTGGATTTCTTCATTACCTATTTTATTTGTTGCATTACTAGTAGTTGTTTCTTTAATTTGAAAATTCATGTGATTAAAGATTCACCTCAGGCTGTTGTATTTCTATTGCTTTCAAAATTGTATATTCCATCCAATATATAGTTATGCAATTGATGCTAGTATTTGTATTACTTCAATCCATTACACGAAAAACCTTATCCACAAAGTATTCTCCACAAGATACAAATAGGTACTAAAAATCATAAAATGGAAGTCCCGTGGTAGTTCCGCAAGTTTCAAGCTTAAGTGCGAAAAAGTGCATTTTTGGACTTAGTTTTCAAACTGGAAGTCCCGTGCTAGTTCCGCAAGTTTTCACAACTCACATTGGTCCCTCCCGAGGTGTTTGAGGTGTTAGACAGGTCGTCTCATGGCTATTACACGATTTAGCCGTCTGATGCCCTATTTTCATGCTTAACTGTGATGAAGTACAATTTTGGACTTGGTTTTCAAACTGGGAGTCCCGTGCTAGTTCCGTAACTTTTCACAACTCACATTGGTCCCTCCCGAGGTGTCTGAGACGTTTCCCGGGCTGTCTCATGGCTGTTGCACGATTTTGGGCTCCGATGGCCTATTTTGAAGCTTAAATGTGAAAAAGTGCATTTTTGGACTTAGTTTTCTAACCAGGAGTCCCGTGCTAGTTCCGTAAGTTTCCACAACCAACATTGGTCCCTCCCGAGGTGTTTGAGGTGTTCCCTAGGCCGTCTAATGACTGCTGCAGGATTTTGGCCTTCAGTGGCCTATTTTCATGCTCAAGTGTGAAAAAGTGTGTTTTTCAACTTAGTTTTCAAACCGGGAGTCCCGTGCTAGTTCTATCAGTTTCCATAACTCACATTCGTCCCTCCCAAGGTGTTTGATTTGTACCCCGGACCGCCTCGTGGCAATTGCACGATTTTGGCCCCCGATGGCTTAGTTTGAAGCTTAAGCGTGAAAAAGTGCAATTTTTGACTTAGTTTTCAAACCGGGAGTCCCGTGCTAGTTCCGTAAGTTTCCACAACTCACATTGGTCCCTCCCAAGGTGTTTGAGGTGTTCCTAGGGCTGTCTCGTGGCTGTTGCACAATTTTGGCCGCTGATGGCTTATTTTCAAGCTTAAGTGTGAAAAAGTACATTTTTTAACTTAGTTTTCAAACCGAGAGCCCCGTGCTAGTTTCGTAATTTTCCACAACTGACAATGGTCCCTCCCGAGGAGTTTGATGTGTTCCTTGGGCTGTCTCGTGGCTGTTGCACGATTTTGGCCCCTCCTGGCCTAGTTTGAAGCTTAAGCGTGAAAAAGTACAAATTTTGACTTAGTTTTCAAACCGGGAGTCCCGTGGTAGTTCCGTAAGTTTCCAAAACTCACATTGGTCCCTCCCGAGGTGTTTGAGATGTTCCTCAGGTCGTCTCGTGACTGTTGCATGATTTTGGTCTCCGATGGCCTATTTTAATGCTTAAGTGTGAAAAAGTGCATTTTTGGACTTAATTATCAAACCGGAACTCCCGTGGTAGTTCCGTAAGTTTCCATAACTCACATTGCTCCCTCCCGAGGTGTTTCAGGTCTTACCCGGGTCATCTCGAGGCTGTTACACAATTTAGCCCTCCGATGGCCTATTTTCAAGCTTAAGTGTGAAAAAGTGCATTTTTGGACTTATTTTTCAAATCAGGAGTCCCGTGCTAGTTCCGTATGTTTCCACAACCCACATTGGTCCCTCCTAAGGTGTTTAAGGTGTTCCCTGGGCCGTCTCATGGCTGTTGCACGATTTTGGCCCCCGATGGCCTATTTTCAAGCTTAAGTGTGAAAAGGTTAATTTTTGGACTTAGTTTTCAAACCGGAATTCCCGTGCTAGCTCCGTAAGTTTCTGCAATTCACATTGGTCCCTCCTGAGGTGTTTGACGTGTTTCCTGGGCCGTCTCATGGCTGGTTCACGATTTCGGCCTCCGATGGCCTATTTTCAAGCTTATGTGTGAAAAAGCACTTTTTTCGACGTAGTTTTCAAACCGGGAGTCCCGTGCTAGTTTCGTAAGTTTCCACAACTTGCATTGGTCCCTGCCGAGGTGTTTGATGTGTTCCCCAGGCCGTCTCATCGCTATTGCACGATTTTGGCTCCCGATGGCGTAGTTTGAAGCTTAAGTGTGTAAAAGTGCAATTTTTGACTTAGCTTTCAAACCGGGAGTCCCGTGCTAGTTCCGTAAATTTCCACCACTCACATTGGTCCCTCATGAGGTGTTTGACGTGTTCCCCAGGCCGTCTTGTGGCTGTTGCATGATTTTGGCCCCCGCTGGCCTAGTTTGAAGCTTAAGATTGAAGAAGTGCAATTTTCGACTTAGTTTTCAAACCGGGAGTCTCCCTGTATTTCCGTAAGTTTCCAAAACTCACATTGGTCCCTCCCAAGGTGTTTGAGGTGTTCCACGGGCCGTCTCATGACGGTTGAACGATTTCGGTCTCCGATGGCCTATTTTAACGCTTAAGTGTGAAAAAAGTGCATTTTTGAACATAGTTTTCAACCCGGATGTCCCGTGCTAGTTCTGTAAGTTTCCACAACTCACACTGGTTCCTCTCGAGGTGTTTGAGGTCTTACCCGTGCTGTCTCGTGGCTGTTCAACAATTTAGCCCTCCGATTGCCTATTTTCAAGCTTAAGTGTGAAAAAGTGCATTTTTGGACTTAGTTTTCAAACTAGGAGTCCCGTGCTAGTTCCGTAAGTTTCCACAACCCACATTGGTCTCTCCCAAGGTGTTTGAGGTGTTCCCTGGGCCGTCTCATGGCTGTTGCCCGATTTTGGCCCCCGATGGCCTATTTTCAAGCTTAAGTGTGAAAAGGTTCATTTTTGGACTTAGTTTTCAAACCGGAAGTCCCGTGCTAGTTCCGTGAGTTTCCACAATTGTCCTTGGTCCCCTCCTGAGGTGTTTGACGTGTTTCGGGGCCGTCTCATGGCTGTTGCATGATTTCGGCCTCCGATGGCCTATTTTCAAGCTTAAGTGTGAAAAAGTACTTTTTTCGACCTAGTTTTCAAACCGGGAGTCCCGTGCTAGTTTCGTAAGTTTCCACAACTCACATTGGTCCCTGCCGACTTGTATGATGTGTTCCCCGGGCCGTCTCGTGGCTATTGCACGATTTTGGCCCCCGATGGCCTAGTTTGAAGCTTAAGTGTGAAAAAGTGCAATTTTTGACTTAGTTTTCAAACCGGGAGTCCCGTGCTAGTTCCGTAATTTTCCACCACTCACATTGGTCCCTTCTGAGGTGTTTGACGTGTTCCCTAGGCCGTCTTGTGGCTGTTGCACGATTTTGGCCCCCGCTGGCCTAGTTTGAAGCTTAAGTGTGAAAAAGTGCAATTTTCGACTTAGTTTTCAAACCGGGAGCCTCGTGGTAGTTCTGTAAGTTTCCAAAACTCACATTGGTCCCTCCTGAGGTGTTTGAGGTGTTCCCCGGGCCGTCTCGTGACTGATACACGATTTTGGCCCCCGATGGCCTAGTTTGAAGCTTAAGTGTGAAAAAGTGCAATTTTTGACTTAGTTTTCAAGCCGGGAGTCCTGAGCAAGTTCCATAAGTTTCCAAAACTCAAATTGGTCCCTCTCGAGGTGTTTGACGTGTTCCCCGAGCCGTCTCATGGCTATTGCACGATTTTGGCCCCCGATGGCCTATTTTAAAGCTTAAGTGTGAAAAAGTGCATTTTTCGACTTAGTTTTCAAACCGGAAGTTTCGTTCTAGTTCCATAAGTTTCCACAACTCACAATGGTCCCTCCCGAGGTGTTTGAGTTGTTTCCTAGGCTGTCTCGTGGCTTTTGCATGATTTTGGCCTCCGATGGCTAATTTTCAAGCTTTAGTGTGAAAAAGTGCATTTTTCGAGCTAGTTTTCAAACCGGGAGTCCCGTGCTAGTTCCGTAAGTTTCCTAAACTGACATTGGTCCCTCTTGAGTTGTATGAGGTGTTCCCCGGACTGTCTCGTGGCTGTTACACGATTTAGCCCTCCAATGGCCTATTTTCAAGCTTAAGTGTTAAAAGGTGCAATTTTGGACTTAGTTTTCAGACCGGGAGTCCCGTGCTAGTTCCGTAACTTTGCACAACTCACATTGGTCCCTCCCGAGGAGTTTGAGTTCTTTCCAGGGCCGTCTCAGGGCTGTTGCACAATTTTGGCCTCCGATGGCCTATTTTCAAGCTTAAGTGTGGAAAAGTACATTTTTGGACTCAGTTTTCAAACCAGGAGTCCCGAGCTAGTTCCGTAAGTTTCCACACCCCACATTGGTCCCTCCCAAGGTGTTTGAGGTTTTCCCCAGGCCGTCTCAAGGCTGTTGCAGGATTTTGGCCTCCGATGGCCTATTTTCAAACTTAAGTGTGAAAAGGTGCATTTTTGGACGTAGTTTTCAAACCGGGAGTCCCGTGCTAGTTCTGTAAGTTTCCACAACTCACATTGGTCCCTCCTGAGGTGTTTTAGGTGTTCCCTGGGTCGTCTTGTGGCTGTTGCTCGATTTTGACCTCCGGTGGCCTTTTTTCAAGCTTAAGTGTGAAAAAGTGCATTTTTCGACTTAGTTTTCAAACCGGGAGTCCTGTGCTAGTTCCGGAAGTTTCCACAACTCACATTGGTCCCTTCCAAGGTTTTTGATGTGTGCCCCATGCCGTCTCATGGTTGTTGCATGATTTTGGCCCCTGATGGCCTAGTTTGAAGCTCAAGTGTGAAAAAGTGCAATTTTCGACTTAGTTTTAAAACCGGGAGTCCCATGGTAGTTCCGTAAGTTTCCACAACGCACATTGGTCCCTCCCGAGGTGTTTGATGTGTTCCCCTGGCCGGCTTGTGACTGTTGCACGATTTTGGCCTCCGATGGCCTATTTTAAAGCTTAAGTGTGAAAAAGTGCATTTTTAGACTTAGTTTTCAAACCGGAAGTCCCGTGGTAGTTCCGTAAGTTTCCATAACTCACATTGGTCCCTCCCGAGGTGTTTGAGGTGTTACCCAGGCCGTCTCATGCTGTTACACCACTTGGCCCTCCGATAGCCTATTTTCAAGCTTAATTATGAAAAAGTGCAATTTTGGACTTAGTTTTCAGACCGGGAGTCCCGTGCTAGTTCCGTAACTTTGCACAACTCACATTGGTCCCTGCCGAGGAGTTTGAGTTGTTTCCAGGGCCGCCTCAGGGCTGTTGCACAATTTTGGCCTCCGATGGCCTATTTTCAAGCTTAAGTGTGGAAAAGTGCATTTTTGGACTCAGTTTTCAAACTAGGAGTCCCGAGCTAGTTCCGTAAGTTTCCACACCCCACATTGGTCCCTCCCAAGGTGTTTGAGGTTTTCCCCAGGCCGTCTCAAGGCTGTTGCAGGATTTTGGCCTCCGATGGCCTATTTTCAAACTTAAGTGGCCTATTTTCAAACTTAAGTGTGAAAAGGTGCATTTTTGGACGTAGTTTTCAAACCGGGAGTCCCGTGCTAGTTCTGTAAGTTTCCACAACTCACATTGGTCCCTCCTGAGGTGTTTTAGGTGTTCCCTGGGTCGTCTTGTGGCTGTTGCTCGATTTTGACCTCCGGTGGCCTTTTTTCAAGCTTAAGTGTGAAAAAGTGCATTTTTCGACTTAGTTTTCAAACCGGGAGTCCTGTGCTAGTTCCGGAAGTTTCCACAACTCACATTGGTCCCTTCCAAGGTTTTTGATGTGTGCCCCATGCCGTCTCATGGTTGTTGCATGATTTTGGCCCCCGATGGCCTAGTTTGAAGCTCAAGTGTGAAAAAGTGCAATTTTCGACTTAGTTTTAAAACCGGGAGTCCCATGGTAGTTCCGTAAGTTTCCACAACGCACATTGGTCCCTCCCGAGGTGTTTGATGTGTTCCCCTGGCCGGCTTGTGACTGTTGCACGATTTTGGCCTCCGATGGCCTATTTTAAAGCTTAAGTGTGAAAAAGTGCATTTTTAGACTTAGTTTTCAAACCGGAAGTCCCGTGGTAGTTCCGTAAGTTTCCATAACTCACATTGGTCCCTCCCGAGGTGTTTGAGGTGTTACCCAGGCCGTCTCATGGCTGTTACACAACTTGGCCCTCCGATAGCCTATTTTCAAGCTTAATTATGAAAAAGTGCATTTTTGGACTTAGTTTTCAAACCGAGAGTCCCGTGCTAGTTCTGTAAGTTTCCACAACTGACATTGGTCCTTCCCGAGGTGTTTGAGGTGTTACCTAGGCTGTGTCATCGCTGTTACACGATTTAGCCGTCCGATGGCCTATTTTAAAGCTTAACTGCGAAAAAGTGCAATTTTGGACTTAGTTCTCAAACCGGGAGTCCCCGTGCTAGTTTCATAAAATTCCACAACTCAAATTGGTCCCTCCCGAGGTGTTTTAGGTGTTTCCCGAGCCGTCTCGTGGTTGTTGCACGATTTTGGCCTCCGATGGGCTATTTTCAAGCTTAAGTGTGAAAAAGTGCTTTTTTCGACTTAGTTTTCAAACCGGGAGTCCCGTGCTAGTTCTGTAAGTTTCCACAACTCACATTGGTCCATCCCGAGGTGTTTGACATGTTCCCCAGGTCGTTGCCTGGCTGTTGCACAATTTTGGCCACCGATGGCCTAGTTTAAAGCTTAAGTGTGAAAAAGAAGAATTTTTGACTTAGTTTTCAAACCGGGAGTCCCATGCTAGTTCCGTTAGTTTCCACAACTCACATTGGTCCCTCCTAAGGTTTTTCAGGTGTTCTCCAGGCCGTCTCATGGCTGTTGCATGATTTTGGCCTCCGATGGCCTATTTTAAAGCTTAAGTGTGAAAAAGTGCATTTTTGGACTTAGTTTTCAAACCGGGTGTCTCGTGATAGTTCCGTAAGTTTCAACAACTCACATTGGTCCCTCCTGAGGTGTTTCAGGTTTTACCTTGGCCGTCTCATTACTGTTACACGATTTAGCCCTCCGATGTCCTATTTACAAAGCTTAAGTGTGGAAAAGTGCATTTTTGGACTTAGTGTTCAAACTGAGAGTCTTGTGCTTCTTCCATAAGTTTCCACAACTCAAATTGGTCCCTCCCGAGGTGTTTGAGGTGTTCCCCAGGCCGTTTCGTGGCTGTTATATGATTTAGCCCTCCAATGGCCTATTTCGAAACTTAAATGTGAAAAAGTGCATTCTTGGACTTAGTTTTCAAACTGGAAGTCTCGTGCTAGTTCCACAAGTTTCCACAACTCACATTGGTCCCTCCCGAGGTGTTTGAGGTGTTAGACAGGCCGTCTCATGGCTATTACACGATTTAGCCCTCCGATGCCCTATTTTCAAGCTAAAGTGTGATAAAGTGTAATTTTGGACTTGGTTTTCAAACCGGGATTCCCGTGCTAGTTCCATAACTTTCCACAACTCACATTGGTCCCTCCCGATGTTTTTGAGATGTTTCCCAGGCCATCTCATGGCTGTTGCATGATTTTGGCCCCCGATGGACTATTTTCAAGCTCAAGAGTGAAAAGGTACATTTTTGGACATAGTTTTCAAACTGGGAGTCCCGTGCAAGTTTTGTAAGTTTCACAACTCACATTGGTCCCTCCCGAGGTGTTTAAGGTGTTTCCTAGGCCGTCTAATGGCTGTTGCACGATTTTGGCCTTCAGTGGCCTATTTTCAAGCTCAAGTGTAAAAAAGTGCATTTTTCGACTTAGTTTTCAAACCGGGAGTCCCGTGCGAGTCCCGTCAGTTTCCAAAAGTCACATTGGTCCCTCCTGAGGTGTTTGATTTGTTCCCCGGGCCGCCTCGTGGCAATTGCACGATTTTGGCCCCCGATGGCCTAGTTTGAAGCTTAAGTGTGAAAAAGTGCAATTTTTGACTTAGTTTTCAAACTGGGAGTCCTGTGCTAGTTCCGTAAGTTTCCACAACTCACATTGGTCCCTCCCGAGGTGTTTGAGGTGTTCCCCGGGCTGTCTCATGGCTGTTGCATGATTTTGGCCACCGATGGCCTATTTTCAAGCTTAAGTGTGAAAAAAATGTATTTTTCGACTTAGTTTTCAAGCCGAGAGTCCCGTGCTAGTTTCATAACTTTCCACAACTCACAACGGTCCCTCCCGAGGTGTTTGATGTGTTCCCCGGGCCATCTCGTGGCTGTTGCACGATTTTGGCCCCTGCTGGCCTAGTTTGAAGCTTCAGTGTGAAAAAGTGGAATTTTCGACTTAGTTTTTCAAACTGGGAGTCCCGTGGTAGTTCTGTAAGTCTCCAAAACTCACATTGGTCCTTCCCGAGGTGTTTGAGGTGTTCCTCGGGCCGTCTCGTGACTGTTGCACGATTTTGGTCTCCGATGGCCTATTTTAATGCTTAAGTGCGAAAAAGTGCATTTTTGGACTTAGTTTTCAAACCGGAAGTCCCGTGCTAGTTCCATAAGTTTCGAAAACTCACATTGGTCCCTCCCGAGGTGTTTGAGGTCTTACCCGGGCCGTCTCGTGGCTGTTACACAATTTTGCCCTCCGATGGCCTATTTTTAAGCTTAAGTGTGAAAAAGTGCATTTTTGGACTTAGTTTTCAAACCAGGAGTCCCGTGTTGGTTCTATAAGTTTCCATAACCCACATTGGTCCCTCCCAAGGTGTTTGAGGTCTTCCCTGGGCCGTCTAATGGCTGTTGCACGATTTTGGCCCCCGATGGCCTATTTTCAAGCTTAAGTGTGAAAAGGTTCATTTTTGGACTTAGTTTTCAAATCGGAAGTCCCGGGCTAGTTCCGTAAGTTTCCACAACTGACATTGGTCCCTCCTGAGGTGTTTGATGTGTTTCCTGGGCCGTCTCGTGGCTATTGCACGATTTCGGCCTCCAATGGCGTATTTTCAAGCTTAAGTGTGGAAAAGTGCTTTTTTCGACCTTGTTTTCAAACCGGGAGTCCCGTGCTAGTTTCGTAAGTTTCCACAACTCACATTGGTCCCTCCCGAGGTGTTTGAGGTTTTTCCTAGGCCGTCTTGCGGCTTTTGCACGATTTTGGCCCCCGCTGGCCTATTTTAAAGCTTAAGTGTCAAAAAATGCATTGTTCGACTTAGTTTTCAAACTGGAAGTCTCGTTCTAGTTCCATAAGTTTTCACAACTCACATTGGTCCCTCCTGAGGTGTTCGATGTGTTTCTCGGGCCGTCTCATGGTTAATGCACGATTTTGGCCCTCGATGGCCTAGTTTGAAGCTCAAGTGTGAAAAAGTGCAATTTTTGACTTAGTTTTCAAGGTGGGAGTCCTGTGCTAGTTCCGTAAGTTTCCACAACTCACATTGGTCCCTCCTGAGGTGGTTGACGTGTTCCCTAGGCCGTCTCGTGGCTGTTGCACAATTTTGGCCCCCGATGGCCTAGTTTGAACCTCCAGTGTGAAAAAGTGGAATTTTTTACTTAGTTTTCAAACTGGGAGTCCCGTGCTAGTTCCATAAGTTTCCACAACTCATATTGGTCCCTCTCGAGGTGTTTGACGTGTTCCCCGGACCATCTCCTGGCTATTGCACGATTTTGGCCCGCGATGGCCTATTTTAAAGCTTAAGTGTGAAAAAGTGCATTTTTCAACTTAGTTTTCAAACCGGAAGTCTCGTTCTAGGTCCATAAGTTTTCACAGCTCACATTGGTCCCTCCCGAGGTGTTTGAGCTCTTACCCGGGCCGTCTCATGGCCATTACACAATTTAGCCCTCCAATGGCCTATTTGCAAGCTTAAGTGTGAAAAAGTGCATTTTTAGACTTAGTTTTCAAATCAGGAGTCCCGTGTTGGTTCTGTAAGTTTCCACAACCCACATTGGTCCCTCCCGAGGTGTTTGAGGTGTTCCCTGGGCTGTCTCATGGCTGTTGCACGATTTTGCCCCCCGATGGCCTATTTTCAGGCTTAAGTGTGAAAAAGTTCATTTTTGGACTTAGTTTTCAAATCGGAAGTCCCGTGCTAGTTACGTAAGTTTCCACAACTCACATTGGTCCCTCCTGAGGTGTTTGACGTGTTTCCTGGGCCTTCTCGTGGCTATTGCACGATTTCGGCCTCCAATGGCGTATTTTCAAGCTTAAGTGTGGAAAAGTGCTTTTTTCGACCTTGTTTTCAAACTGGGAGTCCCGTGCTAGTTTCGTAAGTTTCCACAACTCACATTGGTCCCTCCCGAGGTGTTTGAGGTTTTTCCTAGGCCGTCTTGTGGCTTTTGCACGATTTTGGCCCCCGCAGGCCTATTTTAAAGCTTAAGTGTGAAAAAATGCATTGTTTGACTTAGTTTTCAAACCGGAAGTCTCGTTCTAGTTCCATAAGTTTCCACAACTCACATTGGTCCCTCCTGAGGTGTTCGATGTGTTTCTCGGGCCGTCTCATGGTTAATCCACGATTTTGGCCCTCGATGGCCTAGTTTGAAGCTTAAGTGTGAAAAAGTGCAATTTTTGACTTAGTTTTCAAGGCGGGAGTCCTGTGCTAGTTCCGTAAGTTTCCACAACTCACATTGGTCCCTCTTGAGGTGGTTGACGTGTTCCCTAGGCCGTCTTGTGGCTGTTGCACAATTTTGGCCCCCGATGGCCAAGTTTGAACCTCCAGTGTGAAAAAGTGGAATTTTTTACTTAGTTTTCAAACCGGGAGTCCCGTGCTAGTTCCATAAGTTTCCACAACTCATATTGGTCCCTCTCGAGGTGTTTGACGTGTTCCCCGGACCATCTCCTGGCTGTTGCACGATTTTGGCCCCCGATGGCCTATTTTAAAGCTTAAGTGTGAAAAAGTGCATTTTTCAACTTAGTTTTCAAACCGGAAGTCTCGTTCTAGTTCCATAAGTTTCCACAGCTCACATTGGTCCCTCCCGAGGTGTTTGAGCTCTTACCCGGGCCGTCTCATGGCCATTACACAATTTAGCCCTCCGATGGCCTATTTTCAAGCTTAAGTGTGAAAAAGTGTATTTTTGGACTTAGTTTTCAAACCATGAGTCCCGTGCTAGTTCTGTAAGTTTCCACAACCCACGTTGGTCCCTCCCGAGGTGTTTGAGGTGTTCCCTGGGCCCTCTCATGGCTGTTGCACGATTTTGGTCCCCGATGGCCTATTTTCAGGCTTAAGTGTGAAAAAGTTCATTTTTGGACTTAGTTTTCAAATCGGAAGTCCCGGGCTAGTTACGTAAGTTTCCACAGCTCACATTGGTCCCTCCTAATGTGTTTGACGTGTTTCCTGGGCCGTCTCGTGGCTGTTGCACGATTTCGGCCTCCGATGGCCTATTTTCAAGCTTAAGTGTGAAAAAGTCCCTTTTTCGACCTAGTTTTCAAACCGGGAGTCCCGTACTAGTTTCGTATGTTTCCACAACTCACATTGGTCTGTCCCGAGGTGTTTGAGGTTTTTCCTAGGCCGTCTCGTGGCTTTTGCACGATTTTGGCCTCCGATGGCCTATTTTCAAGCTTAAGTGTGAAAAACTGCGTTTTTTGACTTTGTTTTCAAACCGGAAGTCTCGTTCTAGTTCCATCAGTTTCCACAACTCACATTGGTCCCTGCCAAGGTGTTTGATGTGTTCCCTGGGCCGTCTCGTGGCTATTGCACGATTTTGGCCCCCGATGGCCTAGTTTGAAGCTTAAGTTTGAAAAAGTACAATTTTTCACTTTGTTTTCAAACCGGGAGTCCTGTGCTAGTTCCGTAAGTTTCCACAACTCTTATTGGTCCCTCCTGAGCTGGTTGACGTGTTCCCTAGGCCGTCTCGTGGCTGTTGCACGATTTTGGCCCCCGATGGCCTAGTTTGAACCTCTAGTGTGAAAAAGTGCAATATTTTACTTAGTTTTCAAACCGGGAGTCCCGTGCTAGTTCCATAAGTTTTCACAACTCATATATTTTCCTCTCGAGGTTTTTGACGTGTTCCCTGGGCCGTCTCCTGGCTGTTGTACGATTTTGGCCCCCCAATGGCCTATTTTAAAGCTTAAGTGTGAAAAGGTGCATTTTTCAACATAGTTTTCAAACCGGAAGTCTCGTTCTAGTTCCATAAGTTTCCACAACTCACATTGGTCCCTCCCGAGGTGTTTGAGGAGTTCCCTCGGCCGCCTCGTGGCTGTTACATGATTTAGCCCTCCAATGGCCTATTTTCAAGCTTAAGTGTGAAAAAGTGCATTTTTGGACTTAGTTTTCAAACTGGAAGTCTCGTGCTAGTTCCGCCAGTTTCCATAACTCACATTGGTCCCTCCCGAGGTGTTTGAGGTGTTAGACAGGCTGTCTCGTGGTTATTAGATGATTTAGACCTCCGATGCCCTATTTTCAAGCTTAAGTGTGATAAAGTGTAATTTCAGACTTGGTTTTCAAACCGGGAGTCCCGTGCTAGTTCCATAACTTTCCACAACTCACATTGGTCCCTCCCGACGTGTTTGAGATGTTTCCCGGGACGCCTCATGGCTGTTGCACGATTTTGGCCTCCGATGGCCGATTTTCAAGCTTAAGTGTGAAAAGGTGCATTTTTAGACTTAGTTTTCAAACTGGGAGTCCCGTGCTAGTTCTGTAAGTTTCCACAACTCACATTGGTCCATCCCGAGGTGTTCGAGGTGTTTCCTTGGCTGTCTCGTGGCTGTTGCACGATTTTGGCCTTCAGTGGCCTATTTTCAAGCTCAAGTGTGAAAAAGTGCAATTTTGGACTTAGTTTTCAAACCGGGAGTCCCGTGCTAGTTCCGTAAGTTTCCACAACTCACATTGATTCCTCCCGAGGCTTTTGAGGTGTTCATTGGCCGTCTCGCGGCTGTTGCACGATTTTGGCCTCTGATGGCCTATTTTCAAGCTTAAGTGTTAAAAAGTGCATTTTTCGACTTAGTTTTGAAACCGGGAGTCCCGTGCTAGTTACGTCAGTTTCCATAACTGACATTGATCCCTCCCGAGGTTTTTGATGTGCTCCCCGTGCCGTCTCGTGGCTGTTGTATGATTTTGGCCGCTGATAGCCTATTTTCAAGCTTAAGTGTGAAAAAGTGCATTTTTCGACTTAGTTTTCAAACCGGGAGTCCCGTGCTGGTTCCGTAAGTTTCCACAACTCACATTGGTCCCTCCCAAGGTTTTTGATGTGTTCCCCGTGCCGTCTCGTGGCTGTTGCACGATTTTGGCCCCCGATGGCCTAGTTTGAAGATGAAGTGTGAAAAAGTTCAATTTTTGACTTAGTTTTCAAACCGGGAGTCCCAGGCTGGTTCCGTAAGTTTCCAGAACTCACATTTAACATGTTCCCTAGGTCGTCTCGTGGCTGTTGCACGATATTGGCCTCCGATGGCCTATTTTAAAGCTTAAGTGTGAAAAAGTGCAGTTTTGGACTGAGTTGTCAAACCAGAAGTCCCGTGCTAGTTCCATAAGTTTCCAGAACTCACATTGGTCCCTCCCGAGGTGTTTGATGTGTTACCCGGGCCGTCTCGTGGCTGTTACATGATTTAGCCCTCCGATGGCCTATTTTTGAGCTTAAGTGTGAGAAAGTGCATTTTCAGACTTAGTTTTCAAACCGAGAGTCCCGTGCTAGTTCCGTAAGTTTTCACAACTCACATTGGTCCCTCCCGAGGTGCTTGAGGTGTTACCCGGGCCGTCTTGCGCCTGTTACACCATTTAGGCCTTCGACGGACTATTTTCAAGCTTAAGTGTGAAAAAATGCAATTTTGGATTTAGTTTTCAAACTGGGAGTCCCGTGCTAGTTCCGCAAGTTTCCACAACTCACATTGGTCCCTCCTGAGCTTTTTGAGGTGTTCTCCAGGCCGTCTCGTGGCTGTTGCACGATTTTGGCCTCCGATGGCCTATTTTAAAGCTTAAGTATGAAAAAGTGCATTTTTGGACTTAGTTTTCAAACCGGGTGTCCCGTGATAGTTCCGCAAGTTTCAACAACTCACATTGGTCCCTCCTGAGGTGTTTCAGGTGTTACCCTGGCCGTCACGTTGCTGTCACACGATTTAGCCCTCTGATGGCCTATTTTCAAAGCTTAAGTGTGGAAAAGTGCATTTTTGGACTTAGTGTTCAAACCGAGAGTCTCATGCTTGTTCCGTAAGTTTCCACAACTCACATTGGTCCCTCCCGAGGTGTTTGAGGTATTCCCTGGGCCATTTCGTGACTGTTACATGATTTAGCCCTCCAATGGCTTATTTTGATGCTTCAATGTGAAAAAGTGCATTTTTGGACTTAGTTTTCAAACTGGAAGTCTCGTGCTAGTTCCGCAAGTTTCCACAACTCACATTGGTCCCTCCCGAGGTGTTTGAGGTGTTAGACAGGCCATCTCATGGCAATTACACGATTTAGCCCTCCGATGCCCTATTTTCATGCTTAAGTGTGATAAAGTGTAATTTCGGATTTGGTTTTGAAACCGGGAGTCCCGTGCTAGTTCCATAACTTTCCACAACTCACATTGGTCCCTCCCGACGTGTTTGAGATGTTTCCCGGGCCGTCTCATGGCTGTTGCACGATTTTGGCCTCCGATGGCCTATTTTCAAGCTTAAGTGTGAAAAGGTGCATTTTTAGACTTAGTTTTCAAACTGGAAATCCCGTGCTCATTCTGTAAGTTTCCACAACTCACATTGGTCCCTCCCGAGGTGTTTGAGGTGTTTCCTGGGCCGTCTCGCGGCTGTTGCACGATGCTGGCCCTTAGTGGCCTATTTTCAAGCTCAAGTGTGAAAAAGTGCAATTTTTGACTTAGTTTTCAAACCGGGAGTCCCGTGCTAGTTCCGTAAGTTTTCACAGCTCACATTGGTCCCTCCCGAGGCTTTTGAGGTGTTCATTGGCCGTCTCGTGGCTGTTGCACGATTTTGGCCTCTGATGGCCTATTTTCAATCTTAAGTGTTAAAAAGTGCATTTTTCGACTAGGTTTTCAAACCGGGAGTCCCGTGCTAGTTGTGTAAGTTTCCACAACTGACATTGGTCCCTCCCGAGGTTTTTGATGTGCTCCCCGTGCCGTCTCGTGGCTATTGCACGAATTTCGCCGCCGATGGCCTATTTTCAAGCTTAAGTGTGAAAAAGTTCATTTTTCGACTTAGTTTTCAAACCGGGAGTCCCGTGCTGGTTCCGTAAGTTTCCACAACTCACATTGGTCCCTCCCGAGGTGTTGGAGGTGTTCCCCAGGCCATTTCGTGACTGTTACATGATTTGGCCCTCCAATGGCTTATTTTCAAGCTTAAGTATGAAAAAGTGCATTTTTGGACTTAGTTTTCAAACTGGAATTCCCGTGCTAGTTCCGCAAGTTTCCACAACTCACATTGGTCCCTCCCGAGGTGTTTGAGGTGTTAGACAGGCCGTCTCATGGCAATTACACGATTTAGCCCTCCGATGCCCTATTTTCAAGCTTAAGTGTGATAAAGTGTAATTTCGGACTTGGTTTTCAGACTGGGAGTCCCGTGCTAGTTCCGTAACTTTCCACAACTCACATTGGTCCCTCCCAACGTGTTTAAGATGTTTCCTGGGCCGTCTCATGGCTATTGCACGATTTTGGCCTCCGATGGCCTATTTTCAAGCTTAAATGTGAAAAGGTGCATTTTTAGACTTAGTTTTCAAACTGGGAGTCCTGTGCTCGTTCTGTATGTTGCCACAACTCACGTTGGTCCCTCCCAAGGTGTTTGAGGTGTTTCCTGGGCCGTCTCATGGCTGTTGCACGATGTTGGCCCTCAGTGGCCTATTTTCAAGCTCAAGTGTGAAAAAGTGCAATTTTTGACTTAGTTTTCAAACTGAGAGTCCCGTGCTAGTTCTGTAAGTTTCCACAGCTCACATTGGTCCCTCCCGAGGCTTTTGAGGTGTTCATTGGCTGTCTCGCGGCTGTTGCACGATTTTGGCCTCTGATGGCCCATTTTCAAGCTTAAGTGTTAAAAAGTGCATTTTTTGACTTGGTTTTCGAACTGAGAGTCCTGTGCTAGTTGCGGAAGTTTCCACAACTAACATTGGTCCCTCCCGAGGTTTTTGATGTGCTCCCCATGCCGTCTCGTGGCTGTTGCACGATTTTGGCCGCCGATGGCCTATTTTCAAGCGTAAGTGTGAAAAAGTTCATTTTTCGACTTAGTTTTCAAACCGGGAGTCCCGTGCTGGTTCTGTAAGTTTTCACAACTCACATTGGTCCCTCCCAAGGTTTTTGATGTGTTTCCATGCCGTCTCGTGGCTGTTGCACGATTTTGGCCCTCGATGGCCTAGTTTCAAGCTGATGTTTGAAAAAGTTCAATTTTTTACTTAGTTTTCAAACCGGGAGTCCCGGGCTGGTTCCATAAGTTTTCATAACTCACATTGGTCCTTCCCAAGGTGTTTGACATGTTCCCTGGGTCGTCTCGTGGCTGTTGCATGATATTGGCCTTCGATGGCCTATTTTAAAGCTTAAGTGTGAAAAAGTGCAGTTTTGGACTGAGTTTTCAAACCGGAAGTCCCATGCTAGTTCCATAAGTTTCCAGAACTCACATTTGTCCCTCCCGAGGTGTTTGATGTGTTACCCGGGCCGTCTCGTGGCGGTTACATGATTTAGCCCTCCGATGGCCTATTTTTTAGCTTAAGTGTGAGAAAGTGCATTTTTGGACTTAGTTTTCAAACCGAGAGTCCCGTGCTAGTTTCGTAAGTTTTCACAACTCACATTGGTCCCTCTCGAGGTGTTTGAGGTGTTACCCGGGCCGTCTTGTGGCTGTTACACCATTTAGGCCTCCGACGGACTATTTTCATGCTTAAGTGTGAAAAAGTGCAATTTTGGATTTAGTTTTCAAACTAGGAGTCCCGTGCTACTTCCGTAAGTTTCCACAACTCACATTGGTCCCTCCTGAGCTTTTTGAGGTGTTCCCCAGGCCGTCTCGTGGCTGTTGCACGATTTTGGCCTCTGTTGGCCTATTTTAAAGCTTAAGTGTGAAAAAGTGCATTTTTGGACTTAGTTTTCAAACCGGGTGTCCCGTGATGGTTCTGTAAGTTTCAACAACTCACATTGGTCCCTCCTGAGGTGTTTGAGGTGTTACCCTGGTCGTCTCGTTGCTGTTACACGATTTAGCCCTCTGATGGCCTATTTTCAAAGCTTAAGTGTGGAAAAGTGCATTTTTGGACTTAGTTTTCAAACCGAGAGTCTCGTGCGTGTTCCGTAAGTTTCCACAACTTACATTGGTCCCTCCCGAGGTGTTTAAGGTGTTCCCCGGGCCATTTCATGGCTGTTACATGATTTAGCCCTCCAATGGCTTATTTTCAAGCTTAAGTGGGAAAAAGTGCATTTTTGGATTTAGTTTTCAAACTGGAAGTCCCGTGCTAGTTCCGCAGGTTTCCACAACTCACATTGGTCCCTCCCGAGGTGTTTGAGGTGTTAGACAGGCCGTCTCATGGCTATTGCACGATTTAGCCCTCCGATGCCCTATTTTCAAGCTTCAGTGTGATAAAGTGTAATTTTGGACTTGGTTTTCCAGCTGGGAGTCCCGTGCTAGTTCCGTAACTTTCCATAACCCGCATTGGACCCTCCCGAGGTGTTTAAGATGTTTCCTGGGCTGTCTCATGGCTGTTGCACGATTTTGGCCTCCGATGGCATATTTTCAAGCTTAAGTGTGAAAATGTGCATTTTTGGACTTAGTTTTCAAACTGGGAGTCCCGTGCTAGTTCTGTAAGTTTCCACAACTCACAGTGGTCCTTCCCGAGGTGTTTGAGGTGATTCCTGGGCCGTCTCGTGGCTGTTGCACGATTTTGGCCTTCAGTGGCATATTTTCAAGCTCAAGTGTGAAAAAGTGCATTTTTCGACTTAGTTTTCAAACCGGGAGTCCTGTGCTAGTTCTCTCAGTTTTCACAAGTCACATTGGTCTCTCCCGAGGTATTTGATTTCATCCCCGAGCTGCCTCATGGCTATTGCACGATTTAGGCCCCCGATGGCCTAGTTTGAAGCTTAAGCGTGAAAAAGTGTAATTTTTGACTTAGTTTTCAAACCGGGAGTCCCGTGCTAGTTCCGTAAGTTTCCACAACTCACATTGGTCCCTCCCGAGGTGTTCGAGGTGTTCCCCGGGCCGTCTCGTGGCTATTGCACGATTTTGGCCGCCGATGGCATATTTTCAAGCTTAAGTGTGCAAAAGTGCATATTTCGACTCAGTTTTCAAACCGAGAGCCCCGCGCTAGTTTCGTAATTTTTCACAACTCACAATGGTCTCTCCCGAGGTGTTTGATTTGTTCCCTGGGCTGTCTCGTGGCTGTTGCACGATTTTGGCCCCCGATGGCCTAGTTTGAAGCTTAAGTGTGAAAAAGTGCAATTTTCGACTTAGTTTTCAAACCTGGAGTCCCGTGGTAGTTCCGTAAGTTTCCAAAACTCACATTGGTCCCTCCCGAGGCGTTTGAGGTGTTCCCCGGGCCGTCTCGTGACTGTTGCACGATTTTGGTCTCCGATGGCCTATTTTAATACTGAAGTGTGAAAAAGTGCATTTTTGGACTTAGTTTTCAAACCGGAAGTCCCGTGATAGTTCCGTAAGTTTCCGTAACGCACATTGGTCCCTCCCGAGATGTTTGATGTGTTACCCGGGCCGTCTCGTGGCTGTTACACGATTTAGCCCTCCGATGGCCTATTTTTGAGCTTAAGTGTGAGAAAGTGCATTTTTGGACTTAGTTTTCAAACCGAGAGTCCCGTGCTAGTTCCGTAAGTTTTCACAACTCACATTGGTCCCTCCCGAGGTGTTTGAGGTGTTACCCGGGCCGTCTTGTGGCTGTTACACCATTTAGGCGTTCGACGAACTATTTTCCAGCGTTAGTGTGAAAAAGTGCAAATTTGGATTTAGGTTTCAAACTGGGAGTCCCGTGCTAGTTTCGTCAGTTTCCACAACTCACATTGGTCCCTCTTGAGCTTTTTGAGGTGTTCCCTGGGCCGTCTCGTTGCTGTTGCACGATTTTGGCCTCGGATGTCCTATTTTAAAGTTTAAGTGTGAAAAAGTGCATTTTTGGACTTAGTTTTCAAACTGGGTGTCCCGTGATAGTTCTGTAAGTTTCAACAGCTCACATTGGTCCCTCCTGAGGTGTTTGAGGTGTTACCCTGGTCGTCTCGTTGCTGTTACACGATTTAGCCCTCCAATGGCCTATTTTCAAAGCTTAAGTGTGAAAAAGTGCATTTTTGGACTTAGTTTTCAAACCGAGAGTCTCGTGCTTGTTCCGTAAGTTTCCACAACTCACATTGGTCCCTCCCGAGGTGTTTGAGGTGTTACCCGGGCTGTGTCATGGCGGTTACATGATTTAGCCCTCCAATAGCCTATTTTCAAGCTCAAGTGTGAAAAAGTGCATTTTTGGACTTAGTTTTCAAACTGGAAGTCCCGTGCTAGTTCCGTAAGTTTCCACAACTCACATTGGTCCCTCCTGAGCTTTTTGAGGTGTTCCCCGGGCCGTCTTGTGGCTATTGCACGATTTTGGCCTCGGATGGCCTATTTTAAAGTTTAAGTGTGAAAAAGTGCATTTTTGGACTTAGTTTTCAAACCGGGTGTCCCGTGATAGTTCTGTAAGTTTCAACAACTCACATTGGTCCCTCCTGAGGTGTTTCAGATGTTACCCTGGTCGTCTCGTTGTTGTTACACGATTTAGCCCTATGATGGCCTATTTTCAAAGCTTAAGTGTGGAAAAGTGCATTTTTGGACTTAGTTTTCAAACCGAGAGTCTCGTGCTTGTTCTGTAAGTTTCCACAACTCACATTGGTCCCTCCCGAGGTGTTTGAGGTGTTCCCCGGGCTGTGTCGTGGCTGTTACATGATTTAGCCCTCCAATGGCTTATTTTCAAGCTCAAGTGTGAAAAAGTGCATTTTTGGACTTAGTTTTCAAACTGGAAGTCCTGTGTTAGTTCCGCAAGTTTGCACAACTCACATTGGTCCCTCCCGAGGTGTTTGAGGTGTTAGATAGGCTGTCTCGTGGCTATTACACGATTTAGCCCTCTGATGCCCTATTTTCAAGCTTAAGTGTGACAAAGTGTAATTTTGGACTTGGATTTCCAACCGGGAGACCCGTGCTAGTTCCGTAACTTTCCACAACTCACATTGGTCCCTCCCAAGGTGTTTGAGATGTTTCCTGGGCTGTCTCATGGCCGTTGCATGATTTTGGCCTCTGATGGCCTATTTTCAAGCTTAAGTGTGAAAAGGTGCATTTTTAGAGTTAGTTTTCAAACTGGGAGTCCCGTGCTAGTTCTGTAAGTTTCCACAACTTACACTGGTCCCTCCCGAGGTGTTTAAGGTGTTTCTTGGGCCGTCTCGTGGCTGTTGCACGATTTTGGCCTTCAGTGGCCTATTTTCAAGCTCAAGTGTGAAAAAGTGCGTTTTTCGACTTAGTTTGCAAACCGGGAGTCCTGTGCTAGTTCTGTCAGTTTCCAAAAGTCACATTGGTCCCTCCCGAGTTGTTTGATTTGTTCCCCGGGCCGCCTCATGGCAACTGCACGAATTAGGCCCCCCGATGGCCTAGTTTGAAGCTTAAGCGTGACAAAGTGCAATTTTTGACTTAGTTTGCAAACCAGGAGTCCCGTGCTAGTTCTGTAAGTTTCCACAACTCACATTGATCCCTCTTGAGGTGTTTGACGTGTTCCCTGGGCCGTCTCGTGGCTGTTGCACGATTTTGGCCGCCGAAGGCCTATTTTCAAGCTTAAGTGTGAAAAAGTGCATTTTTTGACTTAGTTTTCAAATCGACAGCCCCGTGCTAGTTTCGTAATTTTCCACAACTCACAATGCTCCCTCCCGAGGTGTTTGATGTGTTCCCTGGGCCGTCTCGTGGCTGTTGCACGATTTTGGCCCCCGCTGGCCTAGTTTGAAGCTGAAGTGTGAAAAAGTGCAATTTTCGACTTAGTTTTCAAACCGGGAGTCCCGTGGTAGTTCCATAAGTTTCCAAAACTCACATTGGTCCCTCCCGAGGTGTTTGAGGTGTTCCCTGGGCCGTCTCGTGACTGTTGCACGATTTTGGTCTCCGATGGCCTATTTTAATGCTGAAGTGTGAAAAAGTGCATTTTTGGACTTAGTTTTCAAACCGGAAGTCCCATGCTAGTTCCGTAAGTTTCCACAACTCACATTGGTCGCCCTCGAGGTGTTTGAGGTCTTACCCAGGCCGTCTCGTGGCTGTTACACAATTTGGCCCTCCAATGGCCCATTTTCAAGCTTAAGTGTGAAAAAGTGCATTTTTGGACTTAGTTTTCAAACTAGGAGTCCCGTGCTTGTTCCGTAAGTTTCCACAACCCATATTGGACCTTTCCGAGGTGTTTGAGGTGTTCCCTGGGCCGTCTCATGGCTGTTGCACGATTTTGGCCCCCGATGGCCTATTTTCAGGCTTAAGTGTGAAAAGGTTTATTTTTGGACTTAGTTTTCAAACCGGAAGTCCCGTGCTAGTTCCATAATTTTCCACAACTCACATTGGTCCCTCTTGAGGTGTTTGACGTGTTTCTTGGGCCATCTCGTGGCTGTTGCATGATTTCAGCCTCCGATGGCCTATTTTCAAGCTTAAGTGTGAAAAAGTGCTTTTTTTCGACCTAGTTTTCAAACCGGGAGTCCTGTGCTAGTTTCGTAAGTTTCCACAACTCACATTGGTTCCTCCCGCGGTGTTTGAGGCTTTTCCTAGGCTGTCTCGTGGCTTTTGCACGATTTTGGCCCCCGATGGTCTATTTTAAAGCTTAAGTGTGAAAAAGTGCATTTTTCGACTTAGTTTTCAAACCAGAAGTCTCGTTCTAGTTCCATATGTTTCCACAAATCACATTGGTCTCTTCTGAGGTGTTTGTTGTGTTCCCCGGGCCGTCTCATGGCTATTGCACGATTTTGGCCCCCGATGGCCTAGTTTGATGCTTAAGTGTGAAAAAGTGCAATTTTTGACTTAGTTTTCAAACCGGGAGTCCTATGCTAGTTCTGTAAGTTTCCACAACTCACATTGGTCCCTCCTAAGGTGGCTGACGTGTTCCCTAGGCCGTCTCGTGGCTGTTGCACGATTCTGGGCCCCCATGGCCTAGTTCGAACCTCCAATGTGAAAAAGTGCAATTTTTTACTTAGTTTTCAAACCGGGAGTCCCGTGCTAGTTCCATAAGTTTCCACAACTCATATTGGTCCCTCTCGAGGTGTTTGACGTGTTTCCCGGGCCGTCTCCTGGCTGTTGTACGATTTTGGCCCCCAATGGCCTATTTTAAAGCTTAAGTGCGAAAAAGTGCATTTTTCGACTTAGTTTTCAAACCGGAAGTCTTGTTCTAGTTCCATAAGTTTCCATAACTCACATTGGTCCCTACCAAGGTGTTTGAGGTGTTCCCCGGGCCGTCTCGTGGCTGTTACATGATTTAGCCCTCCAATGGCCTGTTTTCAAGCTTAAGTGTGAAAAAGTGAATTTTTGGAGTTAGTTTTCAAACTGGAAGTCCCGTGCTAGTTCCGCAAGTTTCCACAACTCACATTGGTCCGTTCCGAGGTGTTTGAGGTGTTACGGAGGCTGTCTCGTGGCTATTACACAATTTAGCCCTCCGATGTCCTATTTTCAAGCGCAAGTGTGATAAAGTGTAATTTTTGACTTGGTTTTCAAATCGGGTGTCCCGTGCTAGTTCCGTAACTTTCCACAACTCACATTGGTCCCTCCCGAGGTGTTTGAGATTTTTCCCGGGCCGTCTCATGGCTATTGCACGATTTTGGCCTCCGATGGCCTATTTTCAAGCTTAAGTGTGAAAAGGTGCATTTTTGGACTTAGTTTCAAATTGGGAGTCCCGTGCTAGTTCTGTAAGTTTCCGCAATTCACATTGGTCCCTCCCGAGGTGTTTGAGGTGTTTCCTGGGCCGTCTCGTGGCTGTTGCACGATTTTGGCCTTCAGTGGCCTATTTTCAAGCTCAAGTGTGAAAAAGGGCATTTTTCGACTTAGTTTTCAAGCCGGGAGTCCCGTGCTAGTTCTGTAAGTTTCCACAACTCACATTGGTCCCTCTGAAGGTTTTTGATGTGTTCCCTGGGCCGTCTCATCGCTGTTGCATGATTTTGGCCTCTAATGGCCTATTTTCAAGCTTAAGTGTGAAAAAGTGCATTTTTCGACTTAGTTTTGAAACCGGGAGTCTCGTGCTAGTTCCGTAAGTTTCCACAACTCACATTGGTCCCTCCTGAGATTTTTGATGTTTTCCCCGTGTCGTCTCGTGGTTGTTGCACGATTTTGGCCCCCGATGGCCTAGCTTGTAGCTGAAGTGTGAAAAAGTACAATTTTTGACTTGGTTTTCAAACCGGGAGTCCTGTGCTAGTTCTGTGGGTTTCCACAACTCACATTGGTCCTTCCCGAGGTGTTTGACATGTTCCCTAGGCCGTCTCATGGCTGTTGCATGATTTTGGCCTCCGATGGCCTATTTT
This sequence comes from Camellia granthamiana, assembly GCA_036172215.1. Lineage (NCBI taxonomy): Eukaryota > Viridiplantae > Streptophyta > Magnoliopsida > Ericales > Theaceae > Camellia > Camellia granthamiana. The sequence continues at coordinate 64,313,273 of CM069912.1, forward strand.
AAAGCTTAAGTGTGAAAAAATGCATTTTTGGACTTAGTTTTCAAACCGGAAGTCTTGTGCTAGTTCTGTAAGTTTCCACAACTCACATTGGTCCCTCCCGAGGTGTTTGATGTGTTACCCGGGCCGTCTCGTAGCTGTTACACGATTTAGCCCTCTGATGGCCTATTTTTGAGCTTATGTGTGAGAAAGTGCATTTTTGGACTTAGTTTTCAAACCGAGAGTCCCGTGCTAGTTCCGTAAGTTTTCACAACTCAAATAAGTCCCTCCCGAGGTGTTTGAGGTGTTACCCAGGCCGTCTCATGGCTGTTACACCATTTAGGCCTCCGACGGACTATTTTCAAGCTTAAGTGTGAAAAAGTGCCATTTTGGATTTAGTTTTCAAACTGGGAGTCCCGTGCTAGTTCTGTAAGTTTTCATAACTCACATTGGTCCCTCCCGAGGTGTTTGAGGTGTTTCCCAGGCCGTCTCATGGCTGTTGCACGATTTTGGCCTTCGATGGCCTATTTTCAAGCTTAAGTGTGAAAAGGTGCATTTTTGGACTTAGTTTTCAAACCGGGAGTCCCGTGATAGTTCCGTAAGTTTCCATAACTCACATTGGTCCCTCCCGAGGTGTTTGAGGTGTTTCCCGGGCCATCTCATGGCTGTTGCACGATTTAGCCCTCTGATGGCCTATTTTCTGGCTTACGCGTTGGAAAAGTTCATTTTTTTACTTAGTTTCATGCCTACGTGTTGAAATAGGGAAAATTTCAAAGTAGTTTTCAAATTGGGAGCCATGCACTTCTTTCGTATGTTTGCACAACTTATGTTGCTCCGTCTGAAGGTGTTTGTGATGTTTCTCGAATATTTACATGCATATTTCACTATTTTCCCGTGACCTTTCGCCCCTATATGTCAACGTTTTTATTTTTTATTTTTATACTACCCTAGTTGATTAAGGAATTTTTACTAAATTAACCTAGAAACATAATATACTAACAAAGCCTACCAATCCAATAAAATAAATTAGTAGAACGCACCAAGCTGTATATCCTGACCAGGATTGATTTTGATCCACATCGATGTTTTGTCTTCATTTGCATCATATTATTCACATTAGCTAGTGATTGTTCCTACACAATTGAAACACCAATAAAAACAAGAAAAGATAACATTTTTAAGAAGAAACTTAATTTTTGACAATCAACATATATAAAACATTTTACCTTGAAGCTAGCCATTCACTATAATTTTTGACTATACCAGTCATGGAAATCATTCACTATATCAGTTTTCTCAATATCCCTTTGTATTGGTATTGAGACATAAGTTTTAAAATAATGAGTAGGAAGGGAATAAGTCAAAATGGAGTTGGGACACATTGTTCATATCGAAGAAATCAGATGGAGGCAGAAGGCAAGGGATTTATGACAAGAATATTCAGTTCTTTCACAAATTGACTACCACCCATAGGACACAAAACTATGTAAAAGTTTAAAAATTAATGGGGTGAAGAGGAGGGAGGGGATTAAGAGCGAAGTGATTTAGTTTTATAAGAGGCTTTATGCTGAGACCAATCATAAAAGGCCCCGTCTTGATGACTTGGCTTGGAGTGGCAATTTACTGAAAAGGAAGTCATGGGAGTCTTGGAAGACTAATGGGGATAAGGCACCATGCCTAGACAAGTTGACAATGCATTCCATTTGGCCTCTTAGAGCTTTGTCATAGCGTTGTACCATCACTTTAATGAGTCTGGGTATTTTAAGAAAAAGCTCAATACCTTGTTTATATATGAGAAAATATAACAATTATGACTAGCAAAAACTACACATAGAAGGAAGAAAAATGTGAAGTGTACCTCAGTTTTGGACAAGGATAACAGCATTAGAATAAGAATCGTAGCATCCTGCAAGAAAAAAAAATTCCATATCCTCAAAGTTTTCAAGCCTTTGACCAAAATGGTTGAGTTTTCCCACCAATAAGTCATCAAAAAGTATATCAACATAACAATGGCAATGAGAATGCACTTCGGTCATCAGTTTATTCCATCAAGAGGAGGAACAAACCTCTCCAAGAGCAACAAATGAGGTAACCATCATGGCAAAGGCTTTACCCGCATCAAACGAAGCTGGTCCCCATTGAAAGGGATATGGAATGCTTATCCTGCAAATGGAAACACCAATACCAAAATAAGGAACGTTCTTAGCATGTTATCTATCCCACCACACAGAGCCATATCACAAAGCCAACCCATATGCCTTAATGGCTTTTATTCCAACAATCAAGTTACCAAACAAAGAATTACAGTACACCATCCCTAAATTTATTTATTTATTTAACATTACACCAAAAAAAGACCACCATACATGTAATCTTACAACATAATGCACAAAGTTCTACATTATAGAACCAGAATCTTCTTACGGAACTGAGTTGTTTGACCAATACAAAATCAATATACGCCAAGAATTTATACTAAAAAAGAGACTTGGTAAATTGACATTATTAAGTCCCATTTAAACACTCAGAACAAGCATCCAAGTTAAACACTAAATTCCAAATTGAAAAGCCCCAAATTGTGAAATTGAAAAACCCTAAACCCCAATTTTTTGAAAAGCCTCAAATCAAAATTCAAAACCCTAGTATCTGAACATGCACCTAAAATTGGGCGGTGGGAGCGAAAGTGCGAGAGCTCCAGCCGGAGGGAGAGGTGAGACGGCTCCATTTGCGGGTCTTCGTTGATCGGAAGGAGAAGGGAAGACCGGAGGGAGAAGTGAAGACGAACAGGGCTGCTCCGAAGAACTGCTCTAGTGACGCAATGGCCGGTACGAGTGAAACAATGGCTGTTGCTCATCTCTCTTCACGGTCTCTCTTCCCTCTTTCTCTTCTTCGTTTTCTCTCTCTCTCTCTTGAACACATCTCCCTGATTGTTTTTCTCATTTTTTTTTTTTTTTGGGACTCTAGGGAGTTTAGACAAAATTTTAGGAGGAAATTTTGGAGGGCTTGTTTCAAAGTGAAATTTGAATTTGGGACAAAATTTTGAAGTGAAAATTGATTTCAATTTATACTTTTTAAGTTTTATTATTTATGTTTGCAATTTTACCTTTATTAAAGTTTAATTAATATTTTGAATGAAAAAATAAATTTAAGAAATTTTATGATTTTAATTAATAAATAATAATTCTATTACAAAATAATTACTATTATGTTCTTAGTTATTTATGATACACAACCGAAGAGAAGAGATCACCTGGTAACCCTAGCAATTGATTGGGCCTTTATCATTATCAAAGAGAGAGAGAGAGAGAGAGAGAGAGAGAGAAGCTCTTGTAATGTTCCATTCTGATTAGAGGAAGGCAAAATAGTTATTTTGGGGAAAAAAAATTTCTAATATATATATTTTTTTTTTGTGATTGGCTCCCTAAATTTCATTTTGGTTTTTTTTTTTTTTTTTTTTTTTTTTTTTTTTTTTTTTTTAATCATACAATTCACGACATACATTGTGCATCGTAAAAAGGCAATACTTTTAATGGTAGGCAATGTGTCTGCGTAAAAAGTGTAATACTTTTAACGGCGAGCGTTGTGTGTGCTGTGAAAAGTATTCACTTTTCACGGTTGGTGTATGCGTGTCGTGTATAATTGATGTATTAACGGCACGCCATATGCAAGTCGTAGAAAGTTTTATTATTTACGGCGTGCATTGCAAGCCATAAAAAAATCATCGTTATTACCATTCACGGCCTATGCAATAGACACGACGTGGTTGGAAAAGTATTTATGACCTGCAAAAAAAGCAAGTCGTAAAAGTGAGAAACTACGGTGTGCATTTGTTGTATGCCATTGATGTGGTGCACTAAAAAGTCAGTTTTGTTGTAGTGGAGGAGGGCAAAGGCGTAAGGCGTAAGAGAGAAGAGACACAGAGGCCAGAGGCGTGAGGCGTGAGAGGGGGAGGTCAGGTCATGTAGGATGAGGTTTGATGGTCAAATCTGTGTGTGAGAAGAAGAACTGATATATCTAAGGCGCCAATAGATTCATTTCCCTCTAAAAACATTTAGCAACTAAACCATTTATTTGGTGGCAAAATTATTTCCTCACTAAAAGATAAAATAATTAGCCACAAAAATAGTTTTCTCACAAAATAATATTAAAATATTAAAAATTATTGGTGACCAATTTTTTCCTCACCAAAAGTCTGAAAATTTTGGCACCATTCGAAAAATTAGTGGGAAAATCTTTAGTGAGAAAAAAAATATAAATAATGACGAAAAATAATTTCGTCACCTAATTTTTTTATTATGTATGCAGATTGGTGATGAAATTTTATTTTTGTCTCTAAAAATGGTACATTTGGAGACGAAAAATTATTTTCTTCACTAAAAGGTACGTCTTTCGTGACAAAATTTATTTTCGACATTAGTTTTCATCTCCAAAGACACTTTTTGTTGTAGTGATCCTTCAAGCAACGAGGTATCAAGCCAAGTGTGATGCATGAACTGGAAATAGAGCAGGATATCCGACCCCCACCCTCATAGGGTCTATAACTTTCATCTTATCCATCAACCACACCTGAGAAGGGATAAAATGAAAGAGATTAAAGAATAGAGAGATGTGCGATGAGAGAAAAAGTGAGAAAAATGGGCTTTTAAGAGAAAAAGAGATTGAGTGCCGAAATGATGTGAGAATCACAAATGAGAAAGGGTGAGAAACAATACCTGGAGAAGCAGTGGGCTCCTCGTAAACTAAGAGGTCTCCCACCGGTGGTAAACATCTGAGTGTTGTGTTTATTATTTTTGTTTCTCTCGATTCTTGTTTCGAGTCATTTTGAGTGTGAATGGATGTGTTTAGGTTATTTTACTGTGTTTTCCCTTTATTAAGTCGTTTTGACTATGGTTACTCGTGGGCTCAATACCCAGTTGAACTCGTTCTCAGTTCCAATTTCAAAATAAATCATTTTGTGCTCAGAGTGCCGTGCTAGTCTCAACATGATCTGCAAAAGAGGATTCTTTCTTTCATAAACTGCTGGGTCCAACCTCGATCAAAAGAGAGAGCAACCAAACAAGGACCAATCTGAAGCTACATAGGTTTCGTACTGCAAAGCAGAAGAAAAGAGGAAAAATTTGGAGCATCTTAGTGTATTTCAACTTCAAAAAATTCCGAGATTGCATTCCAGATGCACCTTCTCAGGCCTTATCTTTTCTCTAGAGTATTAGTGTACCTCTACCTCAAGCTCAAGCTCAAGCTCAAGCTCAAGCCTGCTTCAAGCTAGAATGGCGATCAAAAGTACTCTCCTTAAGCACCATTCCTTGACAAAGGTGTCTTGGTTGTGTTTCCAATGAGTTCCTAGCAGACCAACTGCGACGGTGGAAACTAGAGTTCGAATGGCAATGCCTAGAACACAAAGATTTGGAATTTTTGAGACTAAAGTCTGGTTTAAATACCCAAGCGTGTATCTCTAGCTTGAAATCTATATGGCACCCCCATAGGTTGAGGTAGCGTGTATGCACCTCAATTCTGGATACTGAACCAACCTAGTTTGTCACCCCGTTGGAGTATAGGGAAAGTTGTGAATATGATCAGGAAGAAAAGCGACATCCGTGGCTTCTACATGCAGAGGTTACCCCTTGTCAGCATTTGAGGGCCTTTGAACTATGAGTTTAAGGTAAGAGTTTGAAGAACACAAGAGGGAGATCCCTGTTAGACTAGAGCAGTTCATCGCCACTTGCCCCATGAGGTGCTTTCTAAAGCGCCGCTTTGCTTGTTTATTGCATTCCCTAAACATCATGCACTACATTGCTTGTTTATTGCATTCCCTAAACATCATGCACTACATTGCTTCTAACATGTGTCATATCATCGCACTTATTGCATTTATTTGCATCTTGTGTTATCTTGTATCATTTATCCTTTTACACTGAGCAACATTTAGGATCGTTGTCCCCCGGGGGCTTTTCTTAGGACCTCTTCTCACGATTTCAGCATGGTTGGAGTGTTCTTTTCCTCACACGATTTCAGCGTGTTTGGAATTTATCTCAAGATGCATGGCACGTGCCTCTGAGTGGTTTTCTTAGGACCTCTTCTCATGATTTCAGCGTGGTTTGAGTGTTCTTTTCCTCACACAATTTCAGCGTGTTTGGAATTTATCTCAGGACGCGTGGAACACCCCTGAGTGGTTTTCTTAAGACCTCTTCTCACAATTTCAGTGTGGTTTGAGTGTTCCTTTCTGCACATGATTTCAGTAGGTTTGGAATTTATCTCAAGCTGTGTGGCACGCGACCCTGGGCGGTTTTCTCAAGATCTCTTCTTATGATTTCAGCTTGGTTTGAGTGTTTCCTTCCTCTCACGATTCTAGCATGGTTGGAGTATGTCACCCTATATATCTTCTACACTATCCATTGCATTTATTACATCATACCATTTTATCACCTGTATCCTTTCCATGTTAAGCTTAGTTCGGCATGTGTTCATACCTTTTCCCTCGTTGAAACATAGTTCTGTCATGTGTAAGTACCCATGTTGCGCTGAGGCCAGTATTAAGGGTGTCGACACCTTTTCTATGTTAGATGTTGTTTGTTTTGTGTCCATGCATTTTCTAGGTAAAATGTGGTTTGGCTTACGCCCTTTATTCACTTCATCCATTGCATCCATTGCATTGTATATTATTTTGTTGCATTCAGCATTTATGATCATTATGTTTCCCCAATAGATCATTCCTCACTTATATCATACCACCCAATTACTTGTACCCTTTCTCTTTCTACAAAAAACATAGTCTTGCATGTGCTCGCACCCCTTTCATGTTAAAACACGATTCTGTTATGTGTAAGAATCTATGCTGTGCTGAGGCCAGTATTGGAAATGTAGGCACTTAGCCTGTGTTCGGCATTGTTTAGTTGTACCCACTTCTTTTCTATATAAACTGTAGTTTGATTTTGTATCTCCATCTCTTTATGGTATTTGTGTGGTTTTGTACTACTTGTGATTTGATTATTTCGTTACATTATATATCATTACATTGTTTTGTTATATTGTGTATCATTTTGCACCCTGCCCCCTGAACTACGCTGATTTGATTCCTTGCAACGGGATACGTGGGCAACCCTTGGGTTCAACCAACTGCATCTGCATTTTGTTTGTTTGCTCAAGTCTTATGGCCTTGTCAAAATGGATCGTCTTCGGGTTTTGACAATCACTCATGTCATTTCATGACTCTGAGCTCTATCAAAGAGGGGCAACTGTAAACACCCCATTTTTTACCACCCTTAAGACTTGGACCCTCAGGTTGATTACTCGACGATGAAAATTATGTTTGTACAAACATTCGATTTCTTCAGCAAGAAGAGCTTCGAAATCCCAACCTTACACCCCATTTTGGACCAAAACTATTTTGGTCTGAAACTTTTTTGGACCTTAAAACCCTCTTTTTCAAAGTATTTTCCAAATTCTTCGACGATGTTTCGAGACTCGCATTTCATTTAAAATATTGCCCTTTTCAATAAACCGAGTGAGGACAAAGTGGAAATAAATGGAAGAGAGGTGAACTCTTTGAAAAATATTTAAACCTCTTATTTATAGGTTTGGATTTGAAGAAAATTAGAGGAGAGGGAAGAAAACTTGTTGGGGAAGAAGTTGGGCATGCAACCGTTAAGAGAGAACTAAGCAGCCTTCACTAAATCAGGCCTATCTCTTTGTACACTTAGACTTTAGTTGTGAAGCTATTCCATTGGAAATTAGACTTCTAGGGCTTCAATTTAGACTCAATAATTTCCTAAATCCGAGTCCAGATAAGGGAGATATGGCCATTTGAAGTTAGGCATCAATCCGATTAAGCTAGAAATGAGTAACCTTCACTAAAATAGGAATATCTTTTTGCATACTTAGAATTGAGATTTCAAGCTACCACCATTGGAAAGTAGACTTCTGGGGCTTTAATTTAAACTCAAGAATGACCTAAAACTGAGTCCGGATGAAGGAGATATGCCCATTTGAAGTCGGGCCTCGAAGCAGATTTTTTGTGGCCGGCAACCCACACTTCTGGCCTACCAACCACTTGTGAAAAACACAGATATTTTGTGCCAGCTATCCCCCAAAAGCTCTAGCTATTCCTATATGGATATTTCCGACCTTTGAGGCTGTTTTTCTGTATATAGGGGACCTTTCCTCATGATTTGAGGTTACAAAAATTTCCAAAAAGGCCAAAACTTTACATTTTCTCTCTATCTCTATCTTGCAACCTATACACACTCTCTCTCTACTTCCTAAACCAATATTGGAGCTCTCTTTGCTGAGATTATTGAGTCCAAATTTCAGCCTTTCAGAGTGAGAACTTGTTGGTTTGTGAACAAAAGTGTTATTCCTCTTCAAGAGGTATAACTACTAGCTCTTTTGCACTACTTCTTTCCTATATTTTCTTGTTGTTTTTGAACTATTTTTCAATTGCTTTTATGGGCTGAAACCTGTGGTTTAAAGCTACCAAAGGTGGAGGGGTTAACCACCCTTCTTTGAACCTTGTCCTCTAAGCTTTTGCCCTTGTGTTTCCCATCTTTTCATCAACTTTTTTTGAGATTTTTACCACTGATTTTCAAAGGTTTTCAAAGGATAAAAATGTTTCTTTGAGGTTCCAAAAATGGAGGGGTTAGCCACTCCTCTTTATGCTTGTTTACTATCTGAAAAGCTCCATTATTTTAGCTTGCTTTTTTAGCTGTTTCCACTTCAATTCCAGCACTGTTTTAGTGTATATTAGGACTTTTTTTATGAGTTAGTGTCATTTATGCTTTGAATAGTATGTCTGTAATGTAATAGTCCTCATAGGCTTGGTGTTTTAGGCCTTAGCCACCAACCTATTTGAATTGATAGTATTTATTTCTTGTTTTCCATGCTTTTTTTCACCTCTAATCATCTTTGCAACCTCCCCCTTTTCTTGGAATTTTATTTTCTTTGAAAGTTATTTCAAATTGATTATTTGTTTAAGCTTGAGATTGAGGTCGTTGTCCTTAATGGTTTAATCCCATTGGGGGTTCATTACTAATGGCATGACATCTCTCTCATGCCTAAAAAAACATTTGGTTTGACGCTCCTTTCCATTAGTGGACTTAAAGCTCACCTTTGGACTTAATTTACTAATGAATGGTTGGCAATTAAAATGGATTACTAAAATGAGGACTAAAAATGATACAAGAGAATAACTTGGTTAGGGTTCAATTGAACGCTAATTGAACCCATTGAGTCTTGAGTTGCTTCATACTTGCTAGTGATGTAAACAGTTTAAGAGTCATTGTCAACCACTTCCCTTGATCAATCCATGATAGGGAGGAGGTTTTAAAGCCTTTATTTGTTGCATTTATCGAACTTGCACACTTTGGTTCATAGGCCATCATGCAATGAAATTGCATAGATTGATGGTTTGTGAATCAAGTTTACCACTACTTTTAGCTATTTGATGATAAGGAGGGGTAAGTTGTGCAAACAACCCTTGAGAATATCCTGTTCTTGCTCTGTTTGCTCTCTATTGCAGTGAGAAGAACCAAGCATCAGTGGCCCGCAGGCCACCACTTCTAGCCAGCCGGCCACCTTTGCAAAACCCAGTAGTGCCTTTTTGAAACAAAACAGAGTTGGTTTTGAGGTGAAAAATAGTGCAAGTGTTTTAACTGTGCAACAAAGGCTTCCTGGCAGTAGAACAGTGACTTTTTTAGGTGGAAATCCGTGTATGCATGAGCATCCCTCGCTTACCGAGGCTAATTAGTTAATTTAGTTACTTTATTTCATGTTGTAATTACGTAGTTAGCTAATTAGAATTTTGTAATTAATTAATCAGTGTAATTAATTAGTTAGTTCCAATTTGTAATAATTAGCTAGAATATTTAATTAGTTGTGATGTTATAATAACTAGCTAGTATAGTTAGTTTATTCGTTTTGTAATAGCTAGTTAATTAGCTTAATTAGTTAGTTTATTCGGACCTTCTTACTCAAGGGCAAGCATTTGTAATAATGTGTATGTCTTACAACCCCACGTCTTTCTCCCTTTTATTTAACTGCTTATGATGGTTAGTTTAGGGTATCATGCTTTGTTTAGCATCTCTCATGCCTTGCATGCATTGAGCTCAACGTACCATTCTAATTTGCATTGTTATTGCTTACACTTCTTTGAATACGTGCTTAGACCGCATACTGTCAAATTGATTCATATGCCATATTAGTAGCCGAGCCTAGTAATTGCATACCACATGTGTTGCATTAGTCATATTGCATAGTTAGGATCATGCATTATTCTAACTATGTCATCTTTTTTGGCTTGGAGTACTAGGTGAGCTTATATTCATTTTAGCATATCGCATTGTATGTTGTTGTTGCCATGTCTAGCATGCTTGCCATGAGTCTAATTGTTTAAGTGACAAATTGCCTGAATGCTTGTGGATGACGGCTAATTGCTTGAATTGGAATAATTTGAGTAATGTACATATGCAATCACTTTATCAAGTGGTACATATTCGAAATAATTTTCAAAAACAAACATGACATCAAGTATTCCAATTCTTGCAACTTAGCTTATACTTGTGTAACGACCCAAAAATACGTATCCGAAATTACTTTTATGTCCTTGTGGGTTAATGCATTTTTAACTAATGATATCTGATCAAATTGAGGAATTATCTGTTGAGTCATGATTTTAAAATTGAAATTTCCGACCTTTATGGATTCAGAAATCAAAATTGAGTAGTTGGGTATGTTAATGGGAATTTTTAGAACTATTTGGGAAAATTAATTGGAAATCTAATTTGTCTGATTCGTTAATGCACGTTTGGGTGGCTAACTTTGTATTGCAAATTCAAGGCCTTAGAGGCTTCAGAAACCAGAACGGAGGACATATTTATGATTAGCACATTTTTTAGAGTCATCTGGAAGGTTTAATTGAAATTTGATTTCGTGCGATTCGTAAGGCCGTGTTTGGCTCTCCCTATTGTGTTAAGTTTATGTGTGTATATGTATATGTATAGATGTGCCATATGAGTGGTGGTACTCATCACTTTGAAGTCAAATAAAATATCTGAGGGAGAGAATGGAGAGCAAAGGAGAGAGGAAGCTCTCCAAGAGAGAAAGAGAGCTCACCATCCATGGAAGCTTGGGGGAAATTGAAGAAAACTAAAAGAAAGACAAAGATTGAACTAAGGTATGACCATCTATCTTGAATCCTTATGTTTAAAGCATCAATTACATGAAATCAAGGATTGATTTGGAAGATGTAATATATAGATGAATTGGACTTTTGGATTATGGATGAAATGAACTCTCTTCATGAAATTGAACCTTGATTCCTTAAGAGTTGCTTAATTAAAGAGTTAAATTCTTTATATTTGTTTATCTTGAGGTTGATTGTGGGAGGATGAGCTCCAATCTTGAGGTTTTGCATGATTAGCTATATATGAATGAAGATATATGTAAATATGAAAGATGTGAGCTTTGAACCCCAAACCATGGTTATTTTATGCTCTTGTGTTTTAAATCTTAATTTTGTTCTTTCGCTTGGGAATTGAGTAGTATTTTGAGGTTATGATGTTTGAGGGAAGTTAATAATGTAAAATTTATCATGTATTAAAGGGTTTTGGGCTTTGATTTGCATGAATTTGAGGTTTAACTTTGAAAATAAGAAGGTCCAAATCAAGAAGCCTTTTTCGGACTGAAAACTGCCTAGAGCCGCACGTGCGGCGGGTCTTCCTGCCCGTGCGGTAGTCCAATCCCAAAACCAAATTTGAATCTGCTAAAAAGGCACGTAGTCCTGCACGTGCAGCCCCATTCCCGCACGTGCGGGGACAGCTCTGTTCAGCCAACTTTGAATAAGCATATCTTTTGCATCCGGACTCCGTTTTGAGTGGTTCTTGAGCCTAAAATCAAGCCCCAGAAGTCTAGTTTCCAATGGCAATGGTCTCACTCCCAAATTCTAAAAAAAGAATTAGATATGCCAAAATTAGTGAGAGTTGCTCATTTTCTGTCTATCGATTTTGTGCCATTCCTTCGTCTGAACCTTTTCCCTATCGATTTCTCTTATCTTCTGAGACATGGATCATGACTTATTGAAGACTAATGAGTTTAGAAGCACCATGACTATTGATTAAAGAATAAAATAGAGATTGGTTTCATTCTCTTATTCTGCTATGTGCATTGTGTTTGTAGGTCAAGACGAGGACATCGTCCCACTGCTGTCCGAAACCTATCACTGTGAGTAATAGTAGTGTAATGATATGTTTCACTTCCTGTGATTATCATTATGATTTATGTATTGTTATTTGTGAATGGCCTATTCCATTGATATTGTGCTTTGATTAAATTAATGGATATGATTGAATAATGGCATTGGTATGGACCTAAGGTCGTTCTTTCCCTATTAATAGAAGTGGGTCGAGGCCGTTATGATGTGAATTGTTCTGTCCCTATTAATAGTACTGTAGTGATGCATGTGCCTTATTTTAATAGTTATTATTAGTGTTCTGTTATATGCAAGACAACTATGTCGACTTGTAGTAAACCATGGGGAGATTTATGTGCACTATTGTGAAATGGTATTCTTATGAATCTGTCATTATTCTGTATAATCTGTTGGGCCTAAGGTCGTTCTGTATAATCTGTTGGGCCTGAGGCCGTTCTGCATAATCTCTTGGGCATACGGCCGTTCTGTATTATCATATGGGCCCGAGGCCGTTCTGTATCACATGTGGGCCTGAGGCCGTTTTGAGATATAGCTATGAATAAGATTTGTGGATGGTTAATATGCTTATTTGCATTCTCTAAGATTATGCTTATTCACTTAACCCCCTTACATTGCTATTATTCACTGAACTTTGCTCACCCCGTTTTTATGTATATTTGCGTAGGTGAGCCATCGGGGATTGACACTATACTTGTACTGAGGTTCGCCTGTCTACCAAGTCACCTAGGGTATGTCTCCGTGTGGAGGCCTTAATTTGTGTTGGGAGTCATATAAATTATTAAGTCTTATGTAAGTGTGTGTAAGATCTATATAAATTCTGTGATTGTATATGTAACTCTAGGAATGTATTTAAATGCTTAAATCTAATTAAGCCACCATGTATGCATAAGCTCAATGGATCTTGTCTTTTATTGATATTGCTTCCGCTTAAGGCCCCGTATGTGGTTAAATATTATTCTAAAATTTTGTTTTAAGGCCTATGTACAGGCCGGTCATGGACCAAACTTTAGGGGCGGGTTTGGGTCGTGACAGGTGGTATCAAAGCACGAGTTAAGATCTCACACACGTGTCCATTGAGCATTAGAGTGTCTAGAATGCATTTAAGTTGCATGTATCTAGTAACGAAATGAGATGATGTGCATTTGAAAGAAGTATGTGAGCTTATACAATCAGTTAAGTATTGAACTTGAGAATTTGATCTCTTATGGACTTTGGAGTGATAAAAGTAGATCCATATTTATTGTTTCACAGATTGAGTTTGTGACTATGGAGGATTCAATAATTGTTCTGAAATGAGAACGAGTTTGTGTAATGAGTATGATATTGAAGCTAATGTTATGAAAGATGTGGAATATTGATGTTCTTAGTTAAAATCGAGAAGTGTAAGTATGATTGTCGAAATGTGATATGAATAGAGATTATATGTAGTTTCTATATGGATTACATGTGACATTAAACTATGAGGAATTTTAGGGAAACTAAGGTTGTGGTTGATGAATAAAGCGTATGGAATTATCGTAATTGAGAAATGCAATGATTAACAATGAGTATGGAACTTGAGAATGGTTTGATATAAGAAATAGAGATAAGGAACTGCCTGACTCATATCATTGTATGCTTGTGTGTGTTATGACTACGTATGCGAAACTATGTGTTATGGAGTAATTAATGAATGAATGATACTTGATGTGTTAACAGTCTGCATCTTATGACTCTGGGAGTAGGGATGAAATGGAAGTTAAGTTTTGTTGAGGCAACTAGATAAGGTGGTAAGAATATTTCCAAATATGATGAGGGTTATTTGCACATGTCATAAGAAATAGGATCAAAGGAAGGAATTAATTGTGAATTCGACGAAGAATCAAAGAATATGGTAAGAAGTCTTACGTATAAATGACTATTGGAAAGCGAAGAATCTTTTTAAGTGGGTGAATGGAACTTGAACTAGACATTATGATAAGAAGAGATACTTTGACTAGTGCTTTATGTGTTGAGTTTTTGTGAAGAAAATGTTAGTCGGAACCCTTTTGCCTATCTAAATCATCTAGCTATAGAATGAGTGGATCAGCGGGCTATAGCATGTGTCCAGAGTTTCTGTGTTACCTAAAGAATCTATTTTATGGGAAGTGTTATGCAGATGTGATTTGGTGCTTTGATGTAAAATGTTATGCAGATTTAATTTGGTAAGATAAGAAAACATTAGTAGCAAACCTACATAAGTGATTTGTGACATTCGACTTTCAGACCCATCTAATTAATTATCGACGAGGTATATACGTTGTGTGGGAATTACTATGTGGGCTAATGCAGTTAAGAAATTTGTGGATTAAGGTTTGCATTTGATGTTAAGGTTATGTTAAACATATAGTGTTCTCTGAAATTATGGGAAAACAAAAGAGCTTTGAGGTTGAGCTTTGATTATCGGGAATTATGTGAATTGAAATTATTGTGATTGAGATATTTGGTAATCAACAATAAGTATGGAACCAATATATGAATCAGATACGTTGCTCAGCCTACTTTGAAGTTATTAGAACCAGAATATAGCAGCTTTATGGTTAATGTGTTTTATGCTTGATGTCATGATGTTGACTTTAAGATCCTCCAAGCAAACATGGACTTTAAATGAGTATTACCTTACTGTAATTTGGGAATTGTGACAATTAAGGTTTGATCCGTATTTGATTTTACTAATAATTTATTTTGGAATTTGGGATACTATTTGAAGTCTACTAGAAATCTGATTCGAATTGATAAGTTTAATTCTGATTATTTGAGCCTCCATTGAAGTTGAGGATTCGAACCTGAATTTGATTATTCAAAATTTAGACCTCAATTATCCCATCTATTATGGAAGTAGATCGCTTGAGGATACTTCAAATTACGAAATTATTGTTCTGAATACTTAACTTACTAGTGAGCAAGAGCCATAAGGTCCTTAATTTAGAACTTATTTGTTTATTCTGGGTTTAATTGTTGTAGTATGTTTGTGCCATTTGAAACCCGATTGAGTAGTGAATGTTTCCTTAACCTTTGAGGAATTATGATAATTGGGGTTGTTTGTGAACCTAAAGAGTTTGAATTATGTTTGATAGCTTATGAGTCGCATGCAATTGAATACTTGAAGTGAATTCATCTCTGAACACCCTTAAGTTGTTACATTATTTGGAAGATATGACTTGTGGATCAATAAATTGAAATGTACGAGGGTTGTGAATAATGAGATGATGATTTGATGTTATTGCGTATTATTATCAATTGGGTTACCAATTAGCCAGTAAAGATCAATTATTTGTGATTTTGGGAGCAAACTCCATTGAAATTGACTGTATAGGATTGTGAATGGCTAAATAATTGAGAAATGTTGTATATCCAAGACGAAACTTGACTTGTAGCAAGGTGAATCAAGTTTGGAGGACCAAACTCCTTGAGGTGGGGAGAATGTAACGAACCCAAAATACGTATCCGAAATTACTTTTATGTCCTTGTGGGTTAATGCATTTTTAACTAATGATATCTGATCGAATTGAGGAATTATCTATTGAGTCACGACTTTAAAATTGAAATTTTCGACCTTTATGGGTTCAGAAATCAAAATTGAGTATTTGGGTATGTTAATGGGAATTTTCAGAACTATTTGGGAAAATTAATTGGAAATCTAATTTGTCTGATTCGTTAATGCACGTTTGGGTAGCTAACTTTGTACTGCAAATTCAAGACCTTAGAGGCTTCAGAAACCAGAACGGAGGACATATTTATGATTAGCATAGTTTTTAGAGTCATCTGGAAGGTTTAATTGAAATTTGATTTCGTACGATTCGTAAGGCCGTGTTTGGCTCTCCCCATTGTGTTAAGTTTATGTTTGTATATGTATATGTATAGATGTGCCATATGAGTGGTGGAACTCATCACTTTGAAGTCAAATAAAATATCCGAGGGAGAGAACCGAGAGAATGGAGAGCAAAGGAGAGAGGAAGCTCTCCAAGAGAGAAAGAGAGCTCACCATCCATGGAAGCTTGGGGGAAATTGAAGAAAACTAAGAGAAAGACAAAGATTGAACTAAGGTATGACCATCTATCTTGAATCCTTATGTTTAAAGCATCAATTACATGAAATCAAGGATTGATTTGGAAGATGTAATATATAGATGAATTGGAGTTTTGGATTATGGATGAAATGAACTCTCTTCATGAAATTGAACCTTGATTCCTTAAGAGTTGCTTAATTAAAGAGTTAAATTCTTTATATTTGTTTATCTTGAGGTTGATTGTGGGAGGATGAGCTCCAATCTTGAGGTTTTGCATGATTAGCTATATATGAATGAAGATATATGTAAATATGAAAGATGTGAGCTTTGAACCCCAAACCATGGTTATTTTATGCTCTTGTGTTTTAAATCTTAATTTTGTTCTTGTGCTTGGGAATTGAGTAGTATTTTGAGGTTATGATGTTTGAGGGAAGTTAATAATGTGAAATTTATTATGTACTAAAGGGTTTTGGGCTTTGATTTACATGAATTTGAGGTTTAACTTTGAAAATAAGAAGGTCCAAATCAAGAAGCCTTTTTCGGACTGAAAACTGCCTAGAGCCGCACGTGCGGTAGGTCTTCCCGCACGTGTGGCAGTCCAGCCCCAAAACCAAATTTGAATCTGCTAAAAAGGCACGTAGTCCCGCACGTGCAGCCTTGTTTCCCGCATGTGCGGGGACAGCTCTGTTCAGCCAACTTTGAATAAGCATATCTTTTGCATCCAGACTCCGTTGTGAGTGATTCTTGAGCCTAAAATCAAGCCCCGAAAGTCTAGTTTCCAATGGTAGTGGTTTGACTACCAAATTCTAAATACAGAATTAGATATGCGAAAATTAGTGAGAGTTGCTCACTTTCTATTTACCGGTTTTGTGCCATTCCTTCGTCTGAACCTTTTCCCTATCGATTCGTCTTATCTTCTGAGACATGGATCATGACTTATTGAATACTAATGAGTTTAGAACCACCATGACTATTGATTAAAGAATAAAATAGAGATTGGTTTTATTCTCTTATTCTGCTATGTGCATTGTGTTTGTAGGTCAAGACGAGGACATCGTCCCACTGCTGTCCGAAACCTATCACTGTGAGTAATAGTAGTGTAACGATATATTTCACTTACTTCTTGTGATTATGATTATGATTTATGTGTTGTTATTTGTGAATGGCCTATTCCATTGATATTGTGCTTTGATTAAATTAACGGATATGACTGAATAATGGCATTGGTATGGACCTAAGGTCGTTCTGTCCCTATTAATAGAAGTGGGCCAAGGTCGTTATGATGTGAATTGTTCTGTCCCTATTAATAGTACTGTAGTGATACATGTGCCTTATGTTAATAGTTATTATTAGTGTTCTGTTATACGGAAGACAACTATGTCGACTTGTAGTAAACCATGGGGAGATTTATGTGCACTATTGTGAAATGGTATTCTTATGAATCAGGGATTATTCTGTATAATCTGTTGGGCCTGAGGCCATTCTGTATAATCTGTTGGTCCTGAGGCCGTTCTGTATAATCTATTGGTCCTACGGCCGTTCTGTATTATTTGTGGGCCTAAGGCCGTTCTGTATTATCATATGGGCCCGAGGCCATTCTGTATCACATGTGGGCCTGAGGCTGTTTTGAGATATAGCTATGAATAAGATTTGTGGATGGTTAATATGCTTATTTGCATTCTCTAAGATTATGCTTATTCATTTAACCCCCTTACATTGCTATTATTCACTGAGCTTTGCTCACCCCGTTTTGATGTATATTTACGTAGGTGAGCCATCGGGGATTGACACTATAGTTGTATTGAGGTTCGCCTGTCTGCCAAGTCACCTGGGGTATGTCTCTGTGTGGAGGCCTTAATTTGTGTTAGCAGTCATATAAATTATTAAGTCTTATGTAAGTGTGTATGAGATCTATATAAATTCTGTGATTGTACATGTAACTCTGGGAATGTATTTAAATGCTTAAATCTAATTAAGCCATCATGTATGCATAAGCTCAATGGATGTTGTCTTTTATTGATATTGCTTCCGCTTAAGGCCCCGTATGTGGTTAAATATTATTCTAAAATTCTGTTTTGAGGCCTATGTACAGGCCGGTCATGGACCAAATTTTTAGGGGCGGGTTTGGGTCATGACAACTTGTGTGCACAACACATAGCAGGTTTGCCTAATAAATCGGCACAAGAGCATATACTGTAAATAAGAATCACATCATGTTTAGTAGAGGTCGATCTTTGATCGGGCGAGTGGGGGTGCTTAATTAATGACCTTCCTCACTAGTACCTAAGTTCCCAAGCAGAGACAATCTTGGTGATGACGGATACGTGGCCTTCGGCACGAGTCATGGGTTTCCTAAATTTTTCAAAAAATATTTAGGTGGCAACTCTGTATCTGGCAAAGTAGTCCATTTTTACTAATTTGATTCAAAATCAATTTTTCAAAAGATTTGCCGGATTTGGACTCTTTGGTGTTTATTTATTTTACATTGCACTTGTGAGATCAAATTCAGAACCACGGGAGTCCGATACTGTAGAGCTCGTTCGTCTTCCGAGAGGAGTGAAAAAAATTCGAGCTACAACAATATGCTTATAACACTCAGATTGAAGTGACCACTCAGGAGTTAGAGTCAACCCGTCAAAAGTCGAATGAAAGTTTTGTTGCCTTCATCACCAGATGGAGCGCCAAGGCGGCAATGATGACCAATAGACCACTAGAGAATGATTAAATTCGCATGGTGGTAAGGAATTTTCATGGTAAAATACTACAAAAGATGACAGTGCTTCCACTATTCACTTTTAAAGAACTTCATGAAATTGGGGTTGAGATAGAAGATGCCATCAAGCAGGGAATCATTGTTAATGACAAAGAACCTGTACGAAAAACTTTTGGGCACAGTTCCAATGCTACTACAAGTAGTGGAATACTTGTAAAGCCTTCTTAGGTCAACTTAGTCACTACTACCACCACCAAAATAACCGACCCCTTTGCCAATGTCGGTCCACAAACAACAAACTCTGCCCGAGCCTCAAATAGAACATTCACCCCCACTTTATATTTCCCTTACCAAAGCTATGAAGATCTTAGTAGAAAGAGGGTATCTCAAGCCTCGGGATCCATGACCTTTTCCAGATCCTCTCCCAGCCAAACATGACCCGCCAAATACTTTGCCTTTCACCAACAGCCTAGATATGATGCCGACTGGTGCTTTCATCTTTGTCATGAGATTCAAGATCTCAGTGACAACAAAATCATAGCTCCCCCATAGCCACCAAAACATAATGTCACAACCAACCCATTGCCACCCCATGACAAAGCCCCACTACCACATCGCCTTAACTATATCCATGTACTTTCTTCCACTTTTGACCCCAGTATTTGCATCACACCCACCAATTTACCAAAACCTGAGGTACACATTCTTGAGGGCACTGATTTGTCCATAATGGATGCACCTCCAACCCAGCCAAAACCCAAAAGCCCTATAGGGGTAATGTTAAAGGAAATAGCTAAAATACCTGTGCTTGAGGCTGGAAAACTATCAAAGAAAGAGTATGATCCTAGCTGGTATATTGTTCCCATCGGTCAACTAAAGCTTGAGGTTGTTCTGTCTGACTCATTTTCAATCAATGTTGTCAGAGAAGATATACTTGAACAGGGGTTAGACTATTTGGCCGACCTAGAGGAGGACTTGGCCAATCTCTATTTCTTTGAAGAATTAGACCTTGGGAATGAGCAGATGGGATGGTGGGATTCGAAGAATTCTAGTCATGGTTGGTCAAGCAGTGACGAAGTTTCTAATGAGGAAATTGAGAGAAAGGGAGATGAAACAAGACTTGACACCAGAAAATCTGATGAAAGTAGTAAAGGAAAGAGTTCTGGAGAGAAAAAAGAAGGACCAGAAAGCTATTCAGAGTGTACCATGGGAATGATTCGAGCAGAGCCAGATAATTGCCTTTTGGTCAACGAAAGCGAATGGTGGGATGATAATGACCTACAACTTCCCCACACTGATGATAAATGGGTAAGCAATGTGCCGGATGAAACTTGGTACTCAGACGAAATTGATCATTTGATTAGGAGTGGGCACTACTTCAAGCTCCACATCTAGACCAAGAAGAGTCCTCTGGCAAAGACAAAGAAGTTGAGAAAGAGAAAGAGAAAAAGGTAAAAGAAGACATGGTTCTAAAATAACTGAAAAAGATCCAAGCAAACATTTCCATCTAGGGGCTTCTCAAGAACACCGACAGATAATGTTGTTAGCTTTGAGCAAGGCTAAATTGTCAATTAATACAACTCCCGAATAGTTGGTGTCACTAATCACCTTGAGAGAAACAGTTCCAGCAATAACTTTTGCCAACAAAGAGCTGCCACTAGAAGGATTAGGACACAATAAGCCTCTATATGTGTCACTAGAGTGGAAAAAAAAAAGGGTCCCAATCGTTCTGATTGATAATGAGTTAGCCATCAATGTCTGCCCTACGTGCACTGCCTATGCGATAGGGCTAAAGCCAGTACATTTCACAACCATTACTAAATTAATTCGGGCTTATGATAATACTAGTCGAGAAGTGATGGGGACAATCAAAGTGTCAATAATAGTGGGTCCATCTGAGCATGAAGCTAAATTTCATGTCATGGATGTTCCTGTAACATTCAACTTATTATTGGGATGGCCCTGGCTTCATCAAATGAAAGTTGTATCACCCACACTACATCAATTTGTAAAGTACCCGTATGACGGAGGAGTTGCCACTATCTTCAGAAAACTCATCCATTCATCTTTCCCTAGAAGTCACAACACCACTGCTAGAAATACAACATAGGAAGAAGGATGTGTTTCTTTCGGGTTTTACATTAGCAGAGGCCCAACTAGTTCAAACACTCATGGAAGAAGATGAAGGTGTATACGTTAGTGCCTAATCAATCTATTTCATGAGTAAAATGGGTCACATTCCTGGGATGGGGTCATGACAAAGTCGTAGGAAGGGTATTGCTACAGCTGATGAAGTACCTCATAACCCGCATACATTCGGACTAGGGTATGCACCTATAGCAGTTGATTGGAAAAGGAAAAGTGAAGAGATCAAGGAGAGGATCAATGCAAAAAAAAAAAAAAAAAAAAAAACGGGCGACTGTTTGAGATGGTCTATAAGCCAATTCATGGAACCTTGAACGAGCGCTTTGTTCGGAAAGGAGATGATTTCCCTTTCTGTGGGTTGCCAAAGCCATGGATTGACCATGAGGACAAGAAGAGATATCCTGGGTTTGATATCAAGTTCAATCATCAACTTTCTGATTGCGACGAAAAGCAAGCAACTCCAAGCATTGACATCAGTCAAGATAGTGATGTTAGTTCGGAAAGCAGTATAGAGGACATCCTGGGTCTAACACTGGCTGATTTGCTAAAAGAGTCTGATACTAGTGCTAACTACTGAAATTGGGAGATATGACTATTTCTGTGATCGGAGAAGGACCACCTATTGATTGCCCAAGCTTCATCGTGGATGCAGTGAATGGCACCCAAGCAAATTGGCATGTTAAGAAAACTGTTATTGAGAATTCAAAATTGGCTTTTAAGTCTGAGTTCATCGGGCTTGTTGGGTTGGAGTCAAATTTGAGTATGTTAGAGTCTTCTTTTGTTTATTAATTTTTTTTTAGTCTGTTGCCACAATTGATACCGAGATTCTGAATGAAGATGATCTGATTTATGCTTACTTCTCTGTGGCTATAGTTCATAGCATTGACTAGAATTTTCAGAATTTTGATGAAAAAGAAAAAGGAGAAATTCATCTGGCGTTGAAAAATTTAATCAACTGGGAGGAAGAAAGATGTGCTAAGCCATTGGTTGATGAAATTGTTTCCGCAAACGTGGGTACTGAAAAAGATCCTTGCTTAGTCCAGATTGGTTCCACTTTATCTTTGGAAGAATGCGAGTAATTAGTTGCTTTATTAAAGGAATTCAAAGATGTTTTTGCGTGGTCCTACGAAGATATGCTTGAAATTGATCCTAAGATTGTATAACATCGGATCTCTCTGAATTCGGATGCCCAACCTATCAAATAGAAGCTTCACAGAATTCATCCAGATTCGGCACTAAAAATCGAAGAAGAGGTTACTAAACAAATCAACGCTGCGTTCTTGCTTGTATCTGAGTATCGGACTTGGTTAGCCAACATTGTACCAGTTTTGAAGAAAGAAGGCAAAATCAGGGTTTGTGTTCACTTCTGGGATTTGAATAAGTCTAGTCCAAAAGATGACTTTCCATTGCCACATATTGATGAATTAGTTGTCACACCCCAAACTCACCCCTAAAAGTTTGGGCATGACTACTTCAAAAACAAACATAAAATTCGGTGTACCGACATATGGGGCCTGAACGGTAGCATTATATATAAAATAACATGAAATAAAAAGAAACTATATCCATTGAGCGACCACTATCATGCCAGGATCACAAACAATGCATCAAATGATACATATTTATATACACATATACAACCCCGTCCCTTGTTTGGACGAATAACAAAAACAATGGAAATTTCAACATATTATAGACGATCAGAGTACAAGTCAAACTTAGTATAATTCATAAAAACGGGTAGGCTTCACCCAAAAGCTTGGTCATACAGAGGCTGACAAAGGGAGATGAGCATCGAGGGTTATGGCTGACCTCCAGATTTATTACCTACAGAATCAGACAAAATACAGAGTGAGACAATCTCAGTGAATAATAGTACTTAAATAACTCAATGTTCAACTTGCATTATGATGCAGAGCAATGCGTATATAATGTAAGAGACAGGTAGTTAATCTGATTCTGTACTCATATTCAGAACGACCTTGTCGATTCACAACGTCACAGATTGACCCTTGGCGTGGTGGGTTCACATATTCACAAATTGGCCCTCGGCCTCATAGATTCATAACTTCATAACACAAATTGGCCATTAACAGAACGGCATTAAGCCATTATCAGAACGACATTAAGCCCTTATCAGAATGGCAGTAGGCCCTTATCAGAATGGCATTAAGCCCTTATCAGAATGTATGAACTCAAGAGGTGGCTCGCACGAATTCTAGAGGTGACTCGTATGGCAGCACTTAGTTCCGTGCAGCACTTTGTTTCATACTAACAGATCATACAGAATGGCCATAGGCCCAGATGTCACTGATTGGCCATAGGCCTCACAGATGATACAGAATGGCTATAAGCCTCAAAACTTTCACAGAACGGCCATAGGCCTCATAACTTTCACATATCTATGGACTCAAGAGGTGGCTCATACGGATTCTAGAGGTGACTCGCATTGCAGCACTTAGTTTTGTACAGCACTTTGTTCCATACCAGAAAATATTAGGTTTTCACTACCGAACAATTCGTATCATGCCATGGTATGAATGGAATGCATAAACAAAACGGAATAACCTCATGGTTTATTACCAGATAACATACTTGTCTTACAGATAGCAAAACATTAACATAAGGCACATACGTTATTAGTCTCGGAGTTATACAGAGGCACACCTCCTTTCTATCATTTACTTATATTAACAGAGCATAATAATTATTGTTTACAGAAGTGCATGTGTCATTACAGTACTATTTACGAGAACGGACCAATTCACTCTGTAACATGGGTCATATAACAATGATGTTGCTATTCAATTCTTTGCCGTATAAGGCGGTCCATGGTTCTATCCGATAATTCACTTCGATAATCCCTTATGGGCAGACATCTATATCATAAAGCATGCGTCGAACTAACCAAATTATGGGAGTCCATAATAGGGTATTCAAAATATCATGTTCGTATGCGGGGTTTACATTCACAATTCCTTCTCGTCAATCAATTGCACAGTATTAATAATTCGTATGTAATTCTTATACAGAGTCATAAGGAACGTACAGGTTGTAGCACAGTAATGATATCTACTAACCGTGACCAGAATACAAGGTAATTTCAGAGTCATGTCGACGTATACAGAGTCCTTTAACGTTCTCACCAATTTTCAAACAACACAAACATTAACAGAATTACTCACAGGAGCAGAGCATTCATAAGAATAATTCTTAACAGTAGTAAACGTGCGATTACAGTACTACTACTCACAGTGCTGTGACGACGTGCTAGTTACTCCCGGAGTGTGTCCTACACACATTCATAACTTGCAAATTAGTTCATTCTCTTCGTTGAACCATTTCCTGACTCATTTCACTTCAAATGAATTTTAGACACATTAATAGGCATAAAATACAAATTCTAAAAATATTAGAGGGTCCAACATGTGAAACGAAGCAAACGATTTTTCTTAGCCTGGGCCGCACGTGCGGCTGTGAGCCTCGCACGTGCGGCAAGTACTCCCGCACGTGCAGCAGTGATGCCCCGCACGTGCCTTTTTAGCAGAGTTCAAAGCCGAAAATTTCACTATTTCCCGCATGTGCGGCCATAACCCCCGCACGTGCGGCTGGGGTTCCCGCACGTGCGGCCATGACTCCCGCACGTGCCGCGATTTGCACAATCTGCACAGTCCGAAATTCAACAAGGTTCCATTTTTTGTAGGTATTTTAGAACCTTAAAACCTAATCATAAATGGCTAATATAAGGTCCCAAATTCATATAATATGAAGTCAAAATACATACATCAATTAACATAAATTAGATTCTTAATGTTAAGCTCATACATACTGTAATAACCCGACCCTCGTCTATGGTTCCGGTATACTTTCAGTCCCTTATTCTGTACATTTATATGCTTATTGTGAAATTCCATGTGAAATTAAGTTTAATTAACAAGAGAAAAATCTATTATAACTAAGATGTTCAGATCGGAAATTGAGAGCCTTAGAGGCTTGATAATTTGAAATTGAATTTACATTTGAGATCAGCATGATTTTTAGGTCATAGTATGATTTTCTGTGAAATTTCATTTAGGAATGATTAAACTGATTAAATTTTGTCTTTATTTACTTTTATGTATATCAATGCTTTTTATATCTTTGACTTGAGGGAAACCATCACTCAAAAATAAAAAGAAAATATCTCCTGGAGAGGGTTAGAAAGAAGGGGAAAGTTTGAGAGGAGGAGAAGAAGGCTCTTCAAAGAAGGAATTGGGGAAAATTTAAAGGATTTCAAGGTATGTCTCACTATTTCTAATTGACTCCAAGGCATTCCTCTATGTTGTTGTGCTATTGTGTTGGATTATCTAGTGAGAATTTCACCTTATTTCCTCAACTATCAAGCTTGAACCTATTTATATGGATACATGGTTATATATATATATATGTGTGTGTGTGTATGTGTAAGGAAAGTGGAAATATTGTGGAATTAGATTATGTTCATAAGTTTTATAGATTAAAGATCCAAGTTATGTTGAGATTGAGATATGTTATAATGTTTATATACATGCTTGTTAAACCATATTCTACCTAAAAGCACCTATTTTGAGCCTTGAATAAGTGTACAAAAAATTTGGTTTTTCTGCATTTTCGAACTGCATTATGCCAGAATCGTCGCACGTGCGGGGATTCTTGCCGCACGTGCGGGGATTCTTGCCGCACGTGCGGGAAGCACTGCCGCAGTGTGCGGCCCAAGCTGCAAAAATTTAGTCACTCTGTTTTGCGTGCTTATGCCGCTGGTATTTTTGGAATATGTGTTTGATGTCCTTAAGATGCCTGTAAATTCGTTCGAAGTAAAATGAAGCAGGAAGTGAATTAAGAAAGAAAAACAACTAATGACTAAGTTATGTATGTGTACAGGGCACACTCCAGAAGGGACAAGCACTACGTTGCAGCACTGTGAATAGTATTACTGTAGCCGCACGTTCAATTAATGTTAATGATTCTCATGGTTAACAATCTGTTCCTTGCAAGTAATTATGTTAACAATATGTTGATTGGAAAATCTAGAGGCATTATTGAGCAGTACATTCTATTTACTGTTGACAAGAATACTAACATTCTGTTATTTGCAAGATAGCGATAGTGGTTCATGACAAACAAATGGAACATACGAGCATTATGGAACTATGGTATCCGCGTATCTTTAGACTCATACAATCTGTAAGATATGCTTACCTTTCATTAATAATTATCAGAAATGTTCAGTTAAAGTTAAGTTAACTATGTTAACTCATGTGAATGATGCAACAGTTACCCATTAGCACTCTGTTAGTTACAGGTCAACTATGTTAACATATATGAACGATTAAACAAAGGTGCAAGTGAACTACGTCATTTCTTAATGAATAAAGAGAATTTATGTTCATTTTTGAAGAACAGATTCCGTGTAAATTTGAGAGCATACTGTTTTGTTATTCATAGGCCACAGGCCATTTAGTTATAAGTTATCGAGTGTGGACACCTTTGAAGAATCAGAATAATTGGAAAGCTATGTGTATCCAAATGAAGCTGAAGTTATTTTGTTGCGTTACATATGAACTTAAAGTTATCCAGAATCTAGGTCATAAATGCAAAAGTTTAACATTATTACGTGACCCATATGAGAATGTGAATTATTCTATTCCTTTGTTAAGTGTACGATAATGACATGATATGACAAGAAATGCTCTATTTCTTGATATGTTATGTTTTGAATCAATGAATGATTATCCATCTATTTAAAAGTATTCAAGGCATCCTTAGCACAAGGCCCTTACACCGGGGGCTAATAATGCCGCGATTCAAGTATGTTACAAGTTCCCAGTACCCGGAGATCTCTTTATGGAACTAACAAGAATGTTCTATATCGATTTGTTAGCGCTATTGGAAGTACCATGTATAATCAAGTATGAACTCTGATTCTGTTTATGATTCAAGCACAAAGAATATATATGCATTTGTTTCCGCTTATGGTATAACATGATATGAATGGTTGGGTCTGTAAGACCTATTGATTAAGGGAATGGAACAAAGTGCTACTCGGAACTAAGTGCTACATTGTGAGCCACCCTCTAGAATCCGTGTGAGACACCTCTTGAGTCCATACATATATGAACTAGGCTTAAAGCCAATCTGGGCCTATGGCCATTCTGTATGATTTATTAGGCCAGAGGCCATTTTGTATTTCTAGTATGGAACAAAGTGCTGTACGAAACTAAGTGCTGCAAGGCGAGCCACCTCTAGAATCCATACGAGCCATCTCTTGAGTCCATACATATGTGAAAGTTATGAGGCTTACGGCCATTTAGTATAAGTTGTTATGATATGAAACAAAGTGCTACACGGAACTAAGTGCTACGATGTGAGTTTACCTCTAGAATCCGCGTGAGACACCTCTTGAAACTCATACAAGTATGTTCATGGGGCTTAATGCCAAATTGTCCAAGGGCTTAATGCCAAATTGTTCAAGGGCTTCGTGCCATTATGTTCAAGGGCTTAGGGCCATTATGTTCCAAGATATTATGTTTTAAAGTCATTATGTTTCAAGACTGGGCCTAAGGCCGTTCTAAAATTAATACAGAATCAATTAACCTTATGCCCTCTTCATTTATATATGCATTGATATGTATTATAATTCAAGTTGAGTATTGAATCGTTTATGTACTATTATTCACTGAGCTTCGCTCACTTTGTATTGTGTCTATTCTGTAGGTAAGCACTTTGGAAGTCCGTCTTAACCCTTGATGCTCACCCTTCAGTTGTCAACCCTCAGTATGCCCAAGCACCCAGACCAAGCCCATGCATTTATGTAAAGTTTTGTTAAGATTTTGACTTGCACTTTAATTATCTACCTAAGGTTAAAATGTATGTATATGACCCCTTTCTTTACCAATATTTGGTTATGTGCTTAAGTATGTGTATGGGTATGTGTATAGATAACTAGCGCTCAAGTATGTGATCCTGGCATGTTAGTTTTAGCTTAATGGATGTTATTCTGTGTTACTTTATAATATTAAATGCTTCCGTTCAGGCCCCCATATGATATGTAGATCAGGTTAAGTGTCCGTTTCTGCATAGGTCATGCCCGAACTTTTAGGGGCGAGTTGGGGGTGTGACAAGTGGTATCAGAGCACGAGTTGCTATCTCACACACGAATCCATTGAGCTTTAGGATGTCTTGAAATACTTAGGTATCATGCATGACATCCTTATTGCACATGAAAGAAAATGATGGCAACATTAAATGCAATTTGTTAACGCTGACGATTATGATTGATGTCGATTGGACATTCTTTGTGTATATTGTGATTGATTGTTGTGTAGAACATGGCAAGAATAAGGATAGAGATCTTACTTCCGTCTGGTTAAATAGAATGAAAAGGGAACAATGATTGGTAAGGTAATTTATATGCAAATGATTAAGTAAGTTGTATGTTATCAGCTGTTCTTTTGGATTGATAGTTACCTATCATCTGTTTATGCGAATTGCTTAAACACTAATAATGTTTAGATCTATGATTTTGAAAAGCTATTGTATTAGGCATTCTGATAAGTTGTGCTTTGCATGATCGTTGAATTATGTCGAGTGTGGCCGGCTGTAAGAGAAAGTTATGTATGCAGTGATTCCCGAGGTTAATTGAATGTAATTTTGTTTTTACTGATTGTTAAAATGGATAAGGAAATGGACTATTAATCTTGAACCGATTTGGTCAAGCACTATGAACTACGATTTCAAAACAAGTTATAATTAAGATGGTTGTATAAGTCGAGAAATTATTGACAATTCCTGATGGAGAATTGAGGGAATTATTGATGGCAAGTTAACGATATGATGGCAAGTTAACGATATGTACTGGACATTTATCTCTTCTGATACGTTAATACAGAGTTGTATAATATGCGCGACGTGATTCCAAATCGATTTCCTATCCTATTGAACTGATCTGGATAAGAATTCTAACTCTGATATTAAATGGTCAAATTATTTTGTCGCTAAATTGTTGAATTACAAGACAGTATAAAATCTGGACGGATGCGAATACTGTATACTTAAGAAAATCTATGACCCTATAATGACTCTAGTAGGATCTACGTATGCGGAGTAACTAAACACTCTATTATGTTAATTGACTGTGGTTGATCTCGTGTCTTATGGTAGGTAAAGAAAGAACCATCTGAATAGGGGGATACTAAAATGATTAAGAGGAGGCTAAATTAATTTGTACAGTAATAAGAAGAAATGTTTATTAAAGAAAGATGTTACACCTTATGGTTACGATTAATTAGTTAAGCGTGATTTTGAATTTGATTTCTGGTTTTGGTTTTGGTTTTGAGTGGTTCCCTTTGCTCAAAATAATGGCTTTTACAGTTGTATTTATTGTTTAGATTTGGACTTGTGATGACATGACTAAGTAACTACGATGGTATGCCTGCATGAAAAGCTGTATGTTATTTGCTTTGGTAACACCGTAATTATTTGATTTGGAATATGGTTCCCTTTGTGTTAATATATGCAGAAGTGAAACTACGAAGAATTAACGTTATTGACTGAGATTCTTTTCCCATTTTTCTGACCTTGTCAAGAAGTAGTAGATATGGTTTTGAAGCACTGTAACAATATGTCCTTGATATGTTTTCGGAAATGGAGAAATACTAGAAATTAATAATGAAGCTAGTAGCTATGTACCTACACGACTTATTTGTGACTGCTAAGGTAAAATGTATCTTGTCAACTAAGACAGAACCTTGCTTGAGAGGCTTTGAAGCCCGATTTAATTGTGCATACTCATATTTGAATCTAGCCACGTAATTGCTTTCTTTTGGAACCTATATATGATCTTGATTGATGACTCGTCTTTGAGTATCTTGTGATATGTATTTCACCCGAAGAATTACTTAACTGAACCAGTTGCATTACTAATATTAGGTTGATCTGGTTATGAACATAATAGAGCACGTTTTGTCATTGTGATCGAGATTAGTGTATACTATGAGACTATATGGATTATGTGTTAAAGGAAATGATATTTATTACGTCTCTGTATTTAAGAATTGTATATTTCTGCATATGAGAAATGATGCTAGGGAACTTATTGACATGATATAAATCCTGCCTACGGAAGATTTTATGCCCTAAGGGTTCTACAACAGACTCTTGTGGTCTTATCTTATTTGATGTATGGATACAATTAGGAGATGCTCATTATATTGAGAATTTTGGAATAACTGTGCGAAATGTCTGGTTAACCTGTAAATTATTTGAACTGAAAGAATTACATGATCATTTATAACAAAATTACATGATAAAGCAAGTTTGAGGGACCAAACTTATTTTAAGGGGGGGAGAGTGTAATAACCCGACCCTCGTCTATGGTTTCGGTATACTTTCAGTCCCTTATTCTGTACATTTATATGCTTATTGTGAAATTCCATGTGAAATTAAGTTTAATTAACAAGAGAAAAATCTGTTATAACTAAGATGTTCAGATCGGGAATTGAGAGCCTTAGAGGCTTGATAATTTGAAACTGAATTTACAATTGAGATCAGCATGATTTTTAGGTCATAGTATGATTTTCTGTGAAATTTCATTTAGGAATGATTAAACTGATTAAATTGTCTTTATTTACTTTTATGTATATCAATGCTTTTTATATCTTTGACTTGGGGAAACCATCACTCAAAAATAAAAAGAAAATATCTCCTGGAGAGGGTTAGAAAGAAGGGGAAAGTTTGAGAGGAGGAGAAGAAGGCTCTTCAAAGAAGGAATTGGGGAAAATTTAAAGGATTTCAAGGTATGTCTCACTATTTCTAATTGACTCCAAGGCATTCCTCTATGTTGTTGTGCTATTGTGTTGGATTATCTAGTGAGAATTTCACCTTATTTCCTCAATTATCAAGCTTGAACCTATTTATATGGATACATGGTTATATATGTGTGTGTGTGTGTGTGTGTGTGTGTGTAAGGAAAGTGGAAATATTGTGGAATTAGATTATGTTCATAAGTTTTACAGATTAAAGATCCAAGTTATGTTGAGATTCAGATATGTTATAATGTTTATATACATGCTTGTTAAACCATATTCTACCATTAAAAGTACTATTTTGAGCTTTGAATAAGTGTACCAAAAATTGGGTTTTTTTTTCATTTTCGAACTGCATTCTGCCAGAATCGCCGCACGTGCGAGGATTCTTGCCGCACGTGCGGGAAGCACTGCCGCACATGTGGGGCTCACAGCCGCACGTGCGGCCCAAGCTATAAAAATTTAGTCACTCCGTTTTGTGTGCTTATGCCGTTGGTATTTTTGAAATATGTGTTTCATGTCCTTAAGATGCCTGTAAATTTGTTCGAAGTAAAATGAAGCCGGAAGTGAATTAAGAAAGAAAAACAACTAATGACTAAGTTATGTATGTGTACAGGGCACACTCCAAAAGGGACAAGCACTTCGTTGCAGCACTATGAGTAGTAGTACTGTAGCCGTACGTTCAATTATTGTTAATGATTCTCATGGTTAACAATCTGTTCCTTGCAAGTAATTATGTTAACAACATGTTGATTGGAAAATCTAGAGGCATTATTGAGCAGTACATTCTATTTAATGTTGACAAGAATACTAACATTCTGTTATTTGCAAGATAGCGATAGTGGTTCATGACGAACAAATGGAACGTATGAGCATTATGGAACTATGGTATCCGCGTATCTCTAGACTCATACAATCTGTAAAATATGCTTACCTTTCATTAATAATTATCAGAAATGTTCAGTTAAACTTAAGTTAACTATGTTAACTCATGTGAATGATGCAACGGTTACCATTAGCACTCTGTTAATTACAGGTCAACTATGTTAACATATATGAACGATTATACAAAGGTGCAAGTGAACTACGTCATTTCTTAATGAATAAAGAGAATTTATGTTCATTTTTGAAGAACGGATTCCGTGTAAATATGAGAGCATACTGTTTTGTTATTCATAGGCCACAGGCCATTTAGTTATAAGTTATCGAGTGTGGACACCTTTGAAGAATCAGAATAATTGGAAAGCTATGTGTATCCAAATGAAGCTGAAGTTATTTTGTTGCGTTACATATGAACTTAAAGTTATCTAGAATCTACGACATAAATGCAAAAGTTTAACATTATTACGTGACCCATATGAGAATGTTAATTATTCTATCTTTGTTAAGTGTACGATAATGACATGATATGATAAGAAATGCTCTATTTCCTGATATGTTATGCTTTGAAGCAATGAATGATTATCCATCTATTTAAAAGTATTCAAGGCATCCTTAGCACAAGGCCCTTACCCGGGGATAATAATGCCACGGTTCAAGTATGTTACAAGTTCCTAGTACCGGAGATCCCTTTATGGAACTAACAAGAATGTTCTATATCGATTTGTTAGCGCTATTGGAAGTACCATGTATAATCAAGTAAGAACTCTGATTCTGTTTATGATTCAAGCACAAAGAATATATATGCATTTGTTTCCGCTTATGGTATAACATGATATGAATGGTTGGGTCTATAAGACCTATTGATTAAGGGAATGGAACAAAGTGCTACTCGGAACTAAGTGCTACATTGTGAGCCACCTCTAGAATCCGTGTGAGACACCTCTTGAGTCCATACATATATGAACTAGGCTTAAAGCCAATCTGGGCCTATGGCCATTCTGTATGATTTATTAGGCCAGAGGCCATTCTGTATTTCTAGTATGAAACAAAGTGTTGTACGAAACTAAGTGCTGCAAGGGGAGCCACCTCTAGAATCCGTACGAGCCACCTCTTGAGTCCATACATATGTGAAAGTTATGAGGCTTATGGCCATTCAGTATAAGTTGTTATGATATGAAACAAAGTATTACGCGGAACTATGTGCTACGATGTAAGTCACCTCTAGAATCCGCGTGAGACACCTCTTGAACTCATACAAGTATGTTCAAGGGCTTAATGCCAAATTGGCCAAGGGCTTAATGCCAAATTGTTCAAGGGCTTCGTGCCATTATGTTCAAGGGCTTGACGCCACTATGTTCAAGGGCTTAAGGCCATTTTGTTCAAACATATTGTGTTTTAAGTCATTATGTTTCAAGACTCGGCCTAAGGCCGTTCTAAAATTAATACAGAATCAATTAACCTTATGCCCTCTTCATTTATATATGCATTGATATGTATTATAATTCAAGTTGAGTATTGAATCGTTTATGTACTATTATTCACTGAGCTTCGCTCACTTTGTATTGTGTCTATTCTGTAGGTAAGCACTTTGGAAGTCCGTCTTCACCCTTGATGCTCACCCTTCAGTTGTCAACCTCAGAATGCCCAAGCACCCAGACCAAGCCCATGCATTTATGTAAAGTTTTGTTAAGATTTTGACTTGCACTTTAATTATCTACCTGAGGTTAAAATGTATGTATATGACCCCTTTCTTTACCAATGTTTGGTTATGCGCTCAAGTATGTGTATAGATAACTAGCTCTCCAGTATGTGATCCTGGCATGTTAGTTTTAGCTCAATGGATGTTATTCTGTGTTACTTTATAATATTAAATGCTTTCGTTCAGGCCCCATATGATATGTAGATTAGGTTAAGTGTCCGTTTCTGCATAGGTCATGCCCGAACTTTTAGGGGCGAATTGGGGGTGTGACACATACACTCATTTTCATGAGATATCTAACTGTACATTCATATGCATACAACTATACCATATAATGAAATTCAAACAAGTCCATTGAAGGAGTAGAGTGTATCTTCTCATAGGTACTTCAAGTTGAATCAAAACACAAACCCAAATTAATGCAATACATGAAATAACAACTCAAGTAACCACTTAGCATAACACCTAGAGAAGTTCCTTCTCTAATCAAAGAGAGGGAGAGGGGTTAAGGAAAAAAAACAAAAAGGAGTAGACATACCTTGAGTCAAATCCCCTACAACCTCCTAATTTCCCCCAATTCCTTCCTTGAAAAACTCCTCCTCTCAAATTCTTCTCTACCCTCTCTCTCTCAAGATGCTTCCTTAAATTGAGGCTTCTAAGTCTAAGTCAAACATTTAAAGAACATGGCTATATATATATACAAGGTGAATAGGACAAAATTAAAGCAGTTTAATCATTCTAAATTGAATTTTCATAACAATGCTTCTTATTACTTAAAAATTACGTTGATTCCAAATATAAAATCAATTTCAGATAATTAGACCTCTAAAACTTCTAATTTCTGAGTCAAACATTATCATTGTAACAGATGTTCTTTTCTTATCAAACAGATCTAGATCTCTAACCATAAGATCCATGTACATAAGCTTAATTTCTCATAAAATCTTACATTAAGCATTTAAATGCACATAATAAGGGACTGAAATTTGCACAGAAACACATACGAGGGCCGGGTTATTACACTCTCCCCCCCTTAACTATGTTTGGTCCCTCAAACTTGTTTTATCATGTAATTCCTCTGTTTGGACCATTCACAGGCGAATCCAATATTTATCACAGTTACATAATAAACATCTCATAGTATTATCCAACTAATCATTTCAATGTCTAAGTGTCATATATTTATGTCATAAGAGCATAAGCATATAAGATGAGACCACAAACGTTCACTGCAGAATGCTCAAGGCATAATTCCCCAGTAGGCAGGGTCTATAATCATAATATTTTTCCCTATCACTAAGGTCCATAACATCACTTGTCAAAAACAGAAACAGAATAAGTATCACTTCCTTAAGCACATAATGCATATATTTCCATAATAACAGAAACGTTCTATATTTCTGAAAACATATCCAAGTCATATCGTTATGTTGCTTCAAAACCATATATACTCATTCTTAACAAGGTCAGAACAATGCAGAGAAGAATTCTAATCAATATTGTTAATTCTTCACAGTATTACACAAGGAGGACCACATTCCAAATTAAATAATGACGGTAATACCAAGGCAAATAACATACAGTGTTGTAAGGGCATGCAGACATATCATTGTAGACACTTGGTTATGTTGTCGTAAATTCAAATCTAAACAACAATTACCACTATAACCACCATTATTTTGAACAAAGGGAGCCACTAAAAAACAAAGCCAGAAATCAAATTCAAAATCATGCTTGACCAATCAGTCATTACCGTAAGGTGTAACATCTTCCCTCAATAAGCATTTCTTCTTGTTACAGTACAAATTAATTTGGCCTCTTTTAAATCATTTCAATATTCCACTATTCAGGTGATTCTTTCTTTTCCTACGATTAAACACGAGGTCAACCACACAGTTTCGTATTCACAACTTATAACTACAGTGGTCAGCAATCGCCATACAGGAATTATAAACCAGTTGTCTGGCTCAGTCAATTAGCATAAACAGAGTATCTAGTTATTCCCCATACGTAAGTCTTACTAGGTCCGTTCATGGGGTCGTAGGTTTCCTTAGTCCCACTCATTCAGTTTCCACTTCTTCAAACAAAATAGTCAAGGACATAGCAAAAGAATAATTTAGCTAATTAATTTTCCAGTTAGAACTTGTGGGGAGATTAGTTCCATATGTTAATAAATCATCGTTCAAATCCATGTAAACCTGTAATGAGAGATAAGTGCCCAGTGCATACCCTTAATCAAACATTAATATAGCATTTTCCCATTTCCATTTGTTTCTTTCAGAGTTCACCATACCATATAGGACATTGTTCATTAGAGTCGTCAAATACAACCTAAGGATTCAATTGAGTATTCACAATATCTACCATTTGCATATCTACACATAAATTATCACAAAACGATTTCTCAATCTTAAGTCATGAATAAATTCTTACGGTAAGTTATCAGATTATCAATCATTAAATCATGTGAGCAGACATGTAATAGGGGTAAGGTTCTTCATGCCATGCAATCTTTTCTTTCAAGAAATCCTAATTACAGATTACAAACTACACATAAACAAAACAAATTACAAAGTACAAATGACAGATTCTAGATTTTAGTTTCCTATAATCAAATTCCAATTACACCTAGACAAACTCATTCGACACCATCAATAATTCCCTCAGTTCTCCTTTAGAAGTCATTAATAATGTTCTCAATTCATGAAATCACATTCATTATATGCTGGTTCAAGGTTAACAACCAATTCTTTAGTATAGCTTATGTATTTAACTATCATTAAGGAGCGAAATCATAATCAATTAACTCCTTTTACAATTTGAGAGGGATCACTATAGGCAATACTTCTTCTTACAGCCAATCATTCTCAACACAATTTCAATCATCGCGCAAAGCACATCTTATCCAACATTCAAACACAGTAACTTTTCAAAATCACAGATCTACACATTGTTATGGCAAGGAAGACAGAATTCTATTATAAAAATTAGAGCACCACAGATATCATTTAATTTGGTCACCGAATCTTAGAGTTTACTCAATTGCATAATCATACTGTCATCATTTCCACAGGTGTCCATCAACCGATAACACACAGTTCATCTAATTAGTTGTGTATATGTTGTCTTACCAATCAACTTGAATCCTCTAGATCTTCCATCTTTTCTCGCTATGTTCTGCATGACAATTAATCACAATATGTACAAAAATAGACCATAGGCATAGTTCAAAATCATTAGCGTTAGCATAATACATTTAACGTTGCCATTGATCTTTCATATACTTTCAGTTTGTTATGCATGATGCCAAGGTCTTTTCTAGACAACCTAAAGCTCAATGGATTCGTGTGTGAGATAGCAACTTATGCTCTAATACCACTTGTCACACCCCAAACTCGCCCCTAAAAGTTTGGGCATGACTTCTTCAAAAATAGACATAAAATTGGGTGTATCGACATATGGGGCCTGAATGGAAGCATTATATATAAAATAACATGAAATAAAAAGAAACTATATCCATTGAGCGACCACTATCATGCCAGGATCACAAATAGTGCATCAGATGATACATATTTATATACACATATACAACCCCATCCCTTGTTTGGACGAATAACAAAGACAATAGAAATTTCAACATATTATAGACGATTAGAGTACAAGTCAAACTTAGTATAATTCATAAAAACGGGTAGGCTTCACCCAAAAGCTTGGTCATACAGAGGCTGACAAAGGGAGACGAGCATCGAGGGTTATGGCTGACCTCCAGATTTATTACCTACAGAATCAGACAAAATACAGAGTGAGACAATCTCAGTGAATAATAATACTTAAATAACTCAATGTTCAACTTGCATTATGATGCAGAGCAATGCGTATATAATGTAAGAGACAGGTAGTTAATCTGATTCTGTACTCATATTCAAAACGACCTTGTCGATTCACAACGTCACAGATTGACCCTTGGCCTGGTGGGTTCACATATTCACAAATTGGCCCTTAGCCTGATAGATTCATAACTTCATAACACAAATTGGCCCTTAACAGAACGACATTAAGCCCTTATCAGAATGTATGAACTCAAGAGGTGGCTCGCACGGATTCTAGAGGTGACTCGCATGGCATCACTTAGTTCCGTGCAGCACTTTGTTTCATACTAACAGATCATACAGAATGGCCATAGGCCCAGATGTCACTGATTGGCCATAGGCCTCACAGATGATACAGAACGGCTATAAGCCTCATAACTTTCATAAAACGGCCATAGGCCTCATAACTTTCACATATGTATGGACTCAAGAGGTGGCTCGTACGGATTCTGGAGGTGACTTGCATTGCAGCACTTTGTTCCATACCAGAAAATATTAGGTTTTCAGGACCGAACAATTCATATCATGCCACGGTATGAATGGAATGCTTAAACAGAACGGAATAACCTCATGGTTTATTACTAGTTAACATACTTGTCTTACAGATTGCAAAACATTAACATAAGACACATACATTATTAGTCTCTGAGTTATACAGAGGCACACCTCCTTTCTATCATTTACTTATATTAACAGAGCATAATAATCATTGTTTACAGAAGTACATGCGTCATTACAGTACTATTTACGAGAACGGACCAATTCACATCGTAACATGGGTCATATAACGATGATGTTGCTATTCAATACTTTGCTGTATAAGGCGGTCCATGGTTCTATCCGATAATTCACTTCGATAATCCCTTCTGGGCAGACATCTATATCATAAAGCATGCGTCGAACTAACCAAATTTTAGGAGTCCATAATAGGGTATTCAAAATATCATGTTCGTATGCGGGGTTTACATTCACAATTCCTTCTCGTCAATCAATTGCACAGTATTAATAATTCGTATGTAATTCTTATACAGAGTCATAAGGAACTTACAGGTTGTAGCACAGTAATGTTATCTACTAACCGTGACCAGAATACAAGGTAATTTCAGAGTCATGCCGATGTATACAGAGTCCTTTAACGTTTTCATCGATTTTCAAACAACACAAACATTAACGGAATTACTCGCAGGAGCAGAGCATTAATAAGAATAATTCTTAACAGTAGTAAACGTGCGATTACAAGTACTACTACTCACAGTGCTATGCTAGTTACTCTCGGAGTGTGTCCTGCACACATTCATAACTTGCAAATTAGTTCATTCTCTTCGTTGAACCGTTTCCTAACTCATTTCACTTTAAATGAATTTTAGACACATTAATAGGCATAAAATACAAATTCTAAAAATATCCGAGGGTCTAACACGTGAAACGAAGCAAACGGTTTTTCTCAGCATGGGCCGCATGTGCGGCAGTGATGCCCCGCACGGGCCTTTTTAGCAGTGTTCAAAGCCCAAAATTTCACTATTTCCCACACGTGCGGCCATAACCCCCACACGTGCGACCCCCACACGTGCGGCTGGGGTTGCCGCACTTGCGGTCATGACTCCCGCACGTGCGGCGATTTGCACAATCTGCACAGTCCGAAATTCAACAAGGTTCCATTTTTTGTAGGTATTTTAGAACCTTAAAACCTAATCATAAATGGCTAATATAAGGTCCCAAATTCATATAATATGAAGTCAAAATACATACATCAATTAACATAAATTAGATTCTTAATGTTAAGCTCATAGATACACTCTTTTTCATGAGATATCTAATTGTACATTCATATACATACAACTATACCATATAATGAAATTCAAACAAGTCCATTGAAGGAGTAGCGTGTATCTTCTCATAGGTACTTCAAGTTGAATCAAAACACAAACCCAAATCAATGCAATACATGAAATAACAACTCAAGTAACCACTTAGCATAACACCTAGAGAAGTTCTTCCCTAATCAAAGAGAGGGAGAGGAGTTAAGGAAAAAAAACAAAAAGGAGTAGACATACCGTGAGTCAAATCCCCTACAACCTCCTAATTTCCTCCAATTCCTTCCTTGAAAAACTCCTCCTCTCAAATTCTTCTCTACCCTCTCTCTATCTCAAGATGCTTCCTTAAATTGAGGCTTCTAAGTCTAAGTCAAACATTTAAAGAACATGGCTATATATATAGATACAAGGTGAATAGGACAAAATTAAAGCAGTTTAATCGTTCTAAATTGAATTTTCATAACAATGCATCTTATTACTTAAAAATTACGCTGATTCCAAATATAAAATCAATTTCAGATAATTAAACCTCTAAAACTTCCAATTTCTGAGTCAAACATTATCATTATAACAGATGTTCTTTTCTTATCAAGCAGATCTAGATCTCTAACCATAAGATCCATGTACATAAGCTTAATTTCTCATAAAATCTTACATTAAGCATTTAAATGCATATAATAAGGGACTGGAATTTGCACAGAAACACATACGAGGGTCGAGTTATTAGATTAGTAGACTTCACTGCAGGGCATGCCTTAGTGTTATTCATGGATGGTTTTTTAGGGTATAAGTAGATCCCTATGGCTCTAGAGGACAGAGAAACTATTATATTTACTACACCATTGAGGATGTATTGTTATAGGGCCAAGCCATTTGGTTTGAAAAATGTCAGGGCCATTTATTTGAGAGTTGCTACCACACTGTTGCATGATATGATCCACAAGGAAGTTAAGGTGTATGTAGATGACATTTTTATTAAGTCCAAAGATCGGGAAGGTCATTATACCGCATTGGAAAAATTCTTTAAGAGAATCAGGGAATACAGGCTGAGGCTAAATCCACAGAAATTCACCTTTGGGGTGACTGCGGGCAAGCTGTTGGGATTTCTGATCATACAGTTAGGCATTGAAGTTGATCTATCTAAAATTAAGGCCATCTTAGAAATGTCGCCACCAACAACTAAAAATGAGGAGCGGGGCTTTTTGGGAAAAGCCCATTATTTGGCCTTAACTTGTGAACCATTATTTGGCCTATTAAAGAAAGAGAAGAAGTTCCAATGGGATGATCGGTGTCAGTTCGCCTTCGAGGAAGTTAAGCAGTATTTGCAGAATTTGCCTGTGTTATCACCACCTAAGCCTGGAAAATTGCTGATTTTGTATATATCGGTGATTGAATCAACCGTAGGATGTATGCTTGCGCAATAGCCAGGCTAGAATGTGGAAACAGCCATCTCCTACTTGAGCAAGAAGATGCTTGAATATGAGACCCACTACACTCGCTTGGAAAAGGCTTGCTTGGCTTTGGTTTGGGCCACTAGGAAGTTGAGACACTACTTGTTAGCTCACTTGGGAATTTTGGTTTCAAGATTAGACCCCATCAAATATCTCTTTGAGAAGCCAGCGCTTACCGGTAGGCTAGCTCGTTGGTTGCTTTTGCTTTCTGAATTCGACCTCAACTATGTCGCTCGTAAATCTGTTAAAGGAAGGGTCATAGTAGAATTTTTGTCTAATCACTCGATTGAAGGAGAGGAAGATATGGATTACTCATTCCCAGATGAGGAGGTCATGCTGATAGAAGAAAACACTTGGAAGTTGTACTTTGATGGACCGTCCAATCAATTTTGCTACAGAATAGGTGTGTTGCTCATAGCACCAGATGATTTCCACATCTCTTTAGCTTTCAAACTCCAATTCAGGGTATCCAACAACCAAGCAGAGTATGAGGCATGCATTGCCGGATTGGAAGCAACTCTAGAGCTAAGGCCAATAAGGTTGGATGTGATTGGGGATTCGAACTTGGTCATTTCTCAAGCCAATGGATTCATGAAGATTAAAGAGGAGACAATGAAAATCTATCATCACACCTTGGACATGTTGATCCCGAGGTTCGAAAGACTGACATTCACACACCTGGTGAGAGAGAACAACAAATTTGCTGATGCGTTGGCAAAACTAGCCTCCATGATAGATATACCAGTTAGGGTTAAGATATGTCCAGTCCTGATAGAACAAAGATATACATCGGCTTATGAAATGGTAGCTGCAACAGAAGAGGTTCAAGATGAAAACCCCTAGTACTTTGATATTTGGAGCTTTTTAGAAAACAGTACATTCCCGTAAGGGGCAAATGTTAAGGACAAAAGGGGTATACGACGTCAGGCTGCTCAGTTCATCATCTATGCAGATAAGTTGTACAAAAAGGGCCATCTGGGAATGCACAAGCTGTGTGTAGAGAAAGAAGATGCAAGGCATATTATGGAGAACATCTATGGAGGAGAGTGTGGAGCCCATATGAATGGTATAATGTTGGCTAGAAAGATCCTTAGGCAGGGACACTACTAGTTAACCGTGGAGAGTGATTGTATCGACTTTGTTAGGAGATGCCACAAGTGTCAAATCCACGCCAATCGCATGAATATCCCGACATCAAACTCTACAACATGACTTCGCCTGGGCCTTTCTTAGCCTGGGGCATAGATGTCATTGGGGCAGTCACACCAAAGGGTTCAAAAGGACATCAGTTTATCTTAGTTGCCAATGATTATTTTACCAAGTGGGTTGAAGCACAATCATTTCCAATATTGAAAGCATCGCACATGGCCAAATTCATCAGGTATAATATCATCTATAGATATGGGGTGCCAAATGAAGTAATTTCAGACAATGGCTCATATTTCAAAGGAGAAGTGGTAGTTCCACTTGAGAAATGTACCATGGCTTTTCACAAGTCATCAACTTACGTGCCACAAACCAATGGAGCCGTTGAAGCTGCAAATACGAACATCAAGGCCATTCTACGTAAGATGGTGGAAACTTATAGAGATTGGCCAGATAAGCTGCCTTTTGTACTTTGGGGATATAGGACATCAATTCGAGCGTCTACGGGGGCAACCCCTTATTCATTGGTATATAGAATAGAGGTTGTTTTTCCAATCAAATTAGAAGTACCTTCATTAAGGATTATGGCTAAATGTCAGATAGTAGAAGCTTATTGGCAACAGAACCGATTTAAGGAGCTGATGCTATTTGATTAGCAAAGATTGAAGGCGTTACACCACGTTCAGGGGTATCAACGCAAGATTGCCAGAGTATTCAACAAAAAGGTCACATCCAAGAATTTGAGGGAAGGGGACTTATTGCTGAAGAACAACCGAGCTCCTATTCACGACCCTAGGGGCAAGTTTAGTCCCAATTGGATGAGTCCCTACATCTTCAAATTGATTTGGTCAGGGAGAGCAATCATTCTTATGGGATTTGGATGGTTTGGAGTTCTCACAACCAATCAACATAGACAAGTTGAAAAAGTACTATCCTTGAGATAGCCAGCAGGGTTGAAAACCCTGAAGGATGACCCAGGCAAAAGCTAGAGCAGAAAAAAAAAAAAAAAAAAAAAAAAAAAAAAAAAAAAAAATCAGAAAATGAAAAATGAAAAAAATGAAGAAAAATGAAATATGAGAAAAATGAAAAAAAGCTTGCAGGGTCGAAAACCGGAAATGGTGCTTTGGAAAAGTTAGAGCACAAAATGAGAGGGTCAATACCTGTGTAAACCTTAGTTGGAATTACGTATGGCCTGATTCCTATCTTTGGGATACGTGGCAGCTTCATTTTGAAGTTCGGCCCTAATCATTTTTCAACTCACACATTCCATCCATGTTTGATTGGTGTATCTTTATTCAACTCGGCTATCCAATATATATCATTAGTTTGTCCCATTTGTTTTAGTTGTCCTTCGTGACGGGTTCAGTTGCAAGGCAGATTTAGTTGTGCATCTCAAGGGTTGGTGTCATTGGGGTTGGGTAGTGGCCATTTACAAGTACAGATTTTGTGGACTTTTAATGAAATTGACTGATTGTCTCAAGAATTATTTCATATTTTGTAAAACCAGACCATTTTTTAGACTAAAAATGGAAAATTTTCAGTGCTCATAATTTGGCTCACATGATTTCAAGACAGAAAGTGAAAGAAGTGTGCTAATTTACCTCTCATGTTGATCAACATCGCTTTAGCAAAAAAAACAAAAACAAAAAAAACAAAAAACAAAAAACGAAAAAAAAAAAGGGCAAAGTAATGAACTAGGGGCATAGTCGAGTCAGGTTTTCTGTCCTTTCCCTGGACTCTCGAGTTCTCGCCCCCTTAATCAATCACAGTAGTTGTCTCCGGTAATGCCTTTTAATCGAGTGGTCGACCAAGCAGTCGACCGATGTTGTTCTGTTTTGCGTCCATTTTGTTCCGGCAAGTGCAAAGGGGTGCATTTGGGATGGTTTTTGCTTTGTTTTCCTTTCATTAAGTTATAT
The DNA here is from genome assembly GCA_036172215.1 of Camellia granthamiana. Lineage (NCBI taxonomy): Eukaryota > Viridiplantae > Streptophyta > Magnoliopsida > Ericales > Theaceae > Camellia > Camellia granthamiana. The sequence goes on from CM069912.1 coordinate 64,356,931, forward strand.
TTTGTGTTTTGGTCAGTTATAGGCACGGTATTCAGTTCATAAATCATTGAAATGCAACCATTCTCAATTTCAAAATTCAAAAACAAAAATAATTTTCATGCTTAGTGTTGTACCATTCTTGCCATTCAAATTTGCTAAACAAACTCATTTTATTAATGCCAAGGATCAATCCCGATCAAAAGTTTACAAAAAGAGTTGAAGCTTAATGCCCACTCTCAAGCAAAAATATACCCAAAAATAAATAAATAAAAATCAAAAAAACATATATACTCAAAAATAAAAACAATAAAAATAAAACAAAAACAAAAAATGCAAGCATTTTTCTCGATTTCCGATGACTGGTGTTTCCGGCGGAAAAGGTTACATGTCGATACTTTAGTTTCGCAAGACTCTTCCTTTGTCGATTGCTTCACTCCATGGAAACCTTTGAAGACTCTGCTTCAGTATTTAAAAAGCCTCCGAAAGAGATTATTCCCCGTTGGTCTTCAAATGCAGAGTGTGTAGGCACTCCTAATTGGGCTATAGAGGTGGCTTGCTGTTTCAGCTCTTTGTTTTCCTTCTTCATTGCACTAGTCTCTACTCGAGCATCCTTGTACATACTCTGGAGCATAGATAGTTGGGCGTTTAATTGGTGCACCTCACTTGTCCTGTTCTACAGCCAGTGGAACAAATTGGAGACTGCGGTCACCGTTTCCCCATAGGACTTCAAAGTGAAGTGGTTAACCTCAGTATTAGACTGCGCTTCCATTATTTGCTCAATTAACAACGCAGGAAAATTGAGAATATGGGTAAGGGCATGGCCCTCTGTCGAGGTTTATAAGAGTTGGCCTCAGCATTTTCAATTGGGGATTCATTCAGGTTTGTGAAGAGGGAAAGAGTACAGCGAGATGTGACCATGACAAAAGAGAGTAATGCCAAGAAGAGAGATTGGCAGAGTAACGGTAAGGGAAGTTTTATAGCTTTTTGCTCTGCTGTCTTGCAGGCTTCGGTTAAGAAGAGGTTGAAAGAGAAGAAGAAGCCAAGAGAAAAGGGATTGCCAAGGCAATCTTGGATAATGGAGGTCGATCCAACTGTTGTCAATTAGGCGCGCCATGATTTTTGAAATCGTGCGCCAAACACAATGCTCAACGAAGATGAAGAGGCAATAAGAGAGAGAGAGATAGAGAGAGAGAGGGAGAAAAAATAAGGGTGAGAAAGTGATATATATGTAATATGTATATAATCTGTGTATATATGTATAATATGTACGTATCTGTATGTTTTACTTATGTGTACGTGTATACCGTGTATGTATATATTGTGTATATATATATGTGTGTATGTGTCCGTATATATGTATTTGTATGTCTGTTTATATATATATGTATGTGTATGTATCGGTATATGTAATTATATGAATTTAATTTGTATGTATACATTTATGTATTTGTAGTTTTGTTTGTACATATATTTGTATGTATGTATTTTGTATGGGTAATGTGGAGAAGTGTTTTGGAAATGTGATACCCCTATTCTATAGTATGCTAATTGGTCCTTAATACGAATGTGATTATGTGTTTTGATATGATTTTGTGAGCCATTATGTGAAAATATGTGGTTTTGAATCCCTATCTGTTCATCGTAGGAATATCTGTTTGATCATCTGCTTTGGAAATTAAATTGAAGGCCTTATCAGCCACAAAACCTGAAATTGATTGCGCCATTGTGATTAGCGTAATTTTTAGAGCCTACGGCGAAATTTAATTGAAAATTTGATTCAGACCAGATTAAGTTGATGTAATTGAGAAATTAGTGCCCAATTACTTTATTACTATTATATTTGAATTAGTGGGGTTTGTTGTAGTTGGGCATTACACCCTCTATTCTCTCTTCCTTACTTCATTTGGCTGATTTTGGGACTCAAAATAAGGAGAGGGTCGGCCTTAGAGAGAGAAAGGGAGAGAATTGTGTAATTTTTGGCTCAAGCTTGGGAATTTGAAGATTTAACTCTAGATTTGACCATAAATTTGAAGAATTGAGCCTCTAGGTAAGCCTTGATTTTTGAATTCATGAGCTTAATGTGTAATCTTGTGTGTTCAAGGTTTGTTTGTGATCATTGGTTTTGTTGAAATTGAGGCTTGATATGTGCATGCATGTAGAGAATACCTATGGAATCACAAAATCTAGCATGTAAATTGTAAATTATGAAAGATTGAAAGTTTAATCCTACATGCAAGCATGTTTTTGTTGAGTTTCACGGGAATGAGCACTAATTACATCATTTGAAGAGGAAATGAAAGTCAAAATGGGCAGGCATGTTGATTATTTAAAATGGGAACCTTGAATGCATAAGTTTGAGTTAATTTGGGGCATGCATGTGATTAATTTGTGAAATTGAGCTCCAATGTCCTGCAATTTGGTGTTGGTACCATGTTAGTACATGTATATATGGTGTTTGAGCCATAGCATGCATGAAATGTTGGCTGAAAGTTGAATTGAAGCTTAAGAACACAACTTGGGAAAACCCAGAAATTTGATGTCCGCTCGAGCGGGGACACCGCCGCTCGAGCGTGAATTTCGTGCTCCCAGCATTTTTGCAGAGTTAGATGTTCGCTCGAGCAGGGTATTTCACGCTCGAGCAGAGGAGCTTTGTAGACAAGCGTTCCGCTCGAGCGGCCTAGTTCCCGCTCGAGCGTGATTTTGATACAACCAGTACTTTTGTAGACCTATTGGGTCTGCTCGAGCGGGGAAGTCCACGCTCGAGCGGCGACCCTATTTTTTGAAATTTTGTATGCTCGTTCTGTGTTTCGTTTTCCATTCTCTTTCACTTGCAAGCACTCTTAGGCATGCATTAAGCATTGCAAATGAGTTAAAGAGATAAGAATGGTGCCTAAAGAGGAATATGTGAATTAAGGAACGGATTGAATTGTTAGTGACCCTTTTGTGTTCATGAAATGTGTAGGGTCGAGCTCCAGGGCATCCACAAGCCGATCACTGTGAGTAATATCTGAAATGTATTATTGTCCGATTGCTTACTTCTATGTAAGTTTTGTAAAGTTCATTAATCTGAATGGTGGACAAAGTTTGAAATGAAAGTTTGAAAAGCCTAAAAGGCCAGTTTGATAGGAAAGTTTGAAAGGCCTAGAGGCCAGTTGGATACGAAAGTATAAATGGACCAAAGGTCGTTTTGATATAAATGAATGGATCAAAAGTCGTTTTGGCATGAATAAATGGACCGAAGGTCGTTTTGACACGAATGAATAGACCGAAGGTCGTTTTGACACAAATGAATGGACCGAAGATCGTTTTGATGTAAATGAATGGACCAAAGGGCGTTTTGGCATAAATGAATGGACCGAAGGTCGTTTTGGCATAAATGAATGGACCAAAGGTTGTTTTGGCATGAATGAATGGACCGAAGGTCGTTTTGACACAAATGAATGGACCGAAGGTCGTTTTGGCATAAATAAATGGACCGAAGGTCGTTTTGACATGAATAAATGGACCGAAGGTCATTTTGACATGAATGAATGGACCAGAGGCCGTTCTGTCATGAATGAAAGATAAATGGGCCAAAGGCCAGTATGTTTGAAACCACAACCACTTGAATTAAATCGTATATATGTTAAATAGAAATATGAATTGGGCCCAAGCCCATTTGGAGCATGCTGTTCTGCATATTGTTTGTACAACTTCCGTATTGGATATTATTCACTGGGCTATCGCTCACGCTCATTCATGTGTTTGTAGGTGAGCCAAGAGAGGTCCAAACCCAGCCCCAGTGAAGTCTGTGAGGAACAACAAAGGTTTTTGGAGAGTCAGCCTTTGTGTCTCACGCACGAGACCCGTCTTCGCCCTTCTGTTATGTATTTATATTTTGTCATGTTGGCGAAGTTTTCGATTATGTCTGTATATAGTTTCATGGGTTGACTTAGTTGGATGATCCTATTTGTACAAAACCTTCTGGTACTATGTTTCATTTATGAGTTATTAACGTACATATGTACGGTTTGTTTTGATGTGCATATAAGCACGGCTCTATGGACAAAGTTTTAAATTTTTGCTTCCGTTTGGCCCCTTTACTCTGATGAGTTATATCTGTTTTGGTTTGAGGCCATAGGTAATCTCAAGATTACTGGCCGGTTATGTCCTTAACCCATAGGGGCGGGTTCGGGTCATGATAGAGTGGTATCAGAGCACGAGTTAATAACTCACACACTTGTCCAAAAGAGCAATAAGCGTCTAGAAAAGATCTAGGATGCATTCATGGGATAAATATGAATCTGAAGGCATCAAGAATATGCTTAAGTGTTTCGATATGAACTAAGTTTATAATGTGCTATAAATTCGTGAATTGCTTGCATCGTAAACCATTTGAATATGTATGATTCCTAGTATATGCATACTTGTGAATCTTTTTTATAAAGTATAATTGAGTAATAACTCTGTAAGGTTATGTTTAGCTTTAAACATTTTCTGATGATATGAATGAATGATTGCCCAAAATTCTCTTTGAACGTAATTGTGGTATCCTTAGCAGAGGCCCTCGCCCAGGGGATATAATACTATGGCTTATGGTCATGAGGCCCTAGCCCGAGGGAAATAATACCGTGGTACAGGCCCTCGCCCGGGAGAAACAATACCGTGGCCTATGTATGTGATATGTTACCTAGTATCGGAGGTTCCATTATGGAACTTGATATGCTTGACCAACATGATATGTTATGCTAAAGGAAGTACCACACATGATTTGAATTTGAGATATAAATTGTTACGCTAATGTGTACAACAAGTTTGTTTTGTTATAATGCACATACATGAAAAAAAAATTGTCTATGTGCATTCGATTCTGCAAATGGGTGTTTATATGAATATGATTTGGGTTTATAATTATTTAGTAAGTGTTCAGCATGTGATATCTGATAGGTATGCAATCATCTATCACACATGCGATTAATTGTGTCTTGACGATACATTAAATGAGAATATAACAATGTGCGAATGTACCCATGGGTATCTGTGTTTGTTTTTGTATTGAGCATTCCAGTAATTGGCTAGGTTTAATAAGAGTTTGTGTGGAGTGTGGATAAAGTAAGGGCATACGAGTTGGCAGACTCTTCCACAGCCCGGTTTGATAGACTAGAAAGAATAGTACAAGAAATGGCAGAAATCTTAAGACGACAACATCAGTTGCCGCTACGGCGAGAACCTTTGCCATCACCAGTGTAAGAAACATTGAGGAGTTTGTTATCGGATTTCTGGGGTTTGTTATAGGTGTGGTGAAATGGACCGTATGGTGAGGAACTGTCCTCGGACTGAACAAAATGTGAATAAATTTTTCTGCCTCAGTTAGATTCGTACAAATGGTAGGAATTGCTAATCAGGATAGAGTAATCACACTCATCTCAAGAAAGCGCCCAAAATACTGCGACCGTTATCCCAGGTATCTGTACTGTTATAAACGATTGCTTATATGTTGATTGATTTTGAATTAGTACATGTGTACATCTTTGCTTGGGATATTATTTGATTCGGATCGGCATATTCTTTCATATTTGCTGCCTGTATATTTGGATTGGTCAGACCTACAAGATTGAGACTGTATTTATTGAACATATATGCTCCATTTGGGAAATTTGTGAAATACGTATTGGGATATTACTTAACTCTACACATGCACATGTACATCTGAACCTATGCTCAGGGTGATCTGTTATATTACTGTCTTTAATGACTAAGCCACTAGAATTATGACTCTATAATGGTGAGCCATGCATTTGAATTGGTAGAAAATTGACCGGATTATGTGACTATACTGGGCTTGACTCATAAACCTACACTTTGTGACTAATTTGGAACCTTTGAGTAACAGACCCTATCTTATGTACAATCGAGGAACTCTGTTTAATGTGTTACTGTGCACCGTGTGCCTGTATATAAGACTTGTTTGGGAATTGCCGTATTGATTATGGTACATACCTCCTGATCTGAATAACTGCATGCTTATGCAACTACCCCCGAATTTATGTGGTCAATGCCATATTGTATATGACTGGAAATACTTTGATATGAACAGTTGTAATGAATGACTCTGATTTGACTTTGAGAACTGATAAACTTAGGACAGTTGTGAAACTATCAACCATGTGCCTAAACAAACGAAGTGAGCCTTACAGAACCGAATGTACTCCATTTGAGAAAAATTTTATCTGATTCGGTTCGATAGAACTTTTGTTCGATTTGGCCTGATAGAACCCTTATTGGATATAATTCGATAGGACCTTTGTTTGGTTTAATCTAACAAGACCCTTGCTTGGATTGATCGATAAGACCCCCTATCTAATTTGATTTTGTTAAAGGGGATTAAGAATTGTTCATGAATAATAGCCAGATTATTCTCAGCAGAAAAACTGATAGACCCAAAACTTGAATCCGTTTGGAATACTTGACTTATGTGAAAGACCTTTTGTGGGCTATCAACAGATTGATCTAACCATGAACACCATTGAGAACCGACCTCCAACTATTGAGACATATGTGTTATAAAAGAATAGAATTGTACAAATCCCGTGATTGGGTGGTGTGTTGTCATATTCTTGCTTGTTTGACGCTATGGAAACCGATGACAACAGATTGACTTGATTGTAAACCGTACTGAATATTTATCCTCGATTAATCAGAATTTGTTTCATGTGTTTGCTTCAGTGTTATCGGATTTCGGGAAATCAGGTTATAGTGAGTGGTATTATGTTTGTTTTGATGACATTCTTGGGACGTCCTTTCGTGCTAAGGGACGCTAAGCCTATGTAGCACTTTTGTTGAGATACCTCTTTTGCCACCGACGGTCTTGTACAGGTGGGTTTGTCTAATCGATCTCGGGTCGGCCACCGACGGTCGTGAACAGGTGTGCTTTGATTCCGAGACGATTATTCATTTGTTTTGTCCGGAATGTCATCCTTTGGTATTATGTGGATGATATTAACATCCAAGAAGCTTTGAAAAACCCTGATTATCCGAAAGTGTGTGAATTCAGTACGCCTTGTGTAAATAACTGCTCAGTGCCATTGTATCCTGTAATTGGGGCTTTGAGGATGTGTAAATTGTGTTTAACACGTGATTGATTGTTTTAGTATTACCTTTGACGCCATGGGGATTAGTATATGAATTGCCTTATGCTTTTGACGACTATCAGATAATGTGGGGAGACTCGATGGAACAGAGAATTGAATACTAAACTGAATTGGAAACTGTAAACTATAAACTGTTGAATGAATTGAGAACACGTGTATTATGTTAGAGATGGACTGCGTCAGTGTTATTGCACTTTACAATTAGTGCTATGGGGATATGTGAACTATGTACATTGTATGGTCGATTGTTTCGTTGTTATCTTGTTGACTCGGGAATCAGTGTCTGGATCCACTTTAAATTCCTGAAGACGTTTGATTGACCTTGATTAACTGTGATGAACTACTGAACTAAATACCGAATCGGACTGTGAGTTGTGGAATTATTAAAGAATGAATTGAACTTTTGTGACAAGGAAATGGACCAAACTCCTATGGTAAGGTTAGTTGGCATTTGAAATAAAAAATGTTGACGACCTATTGTGAAAAAAGAAATTGTTGAATTTGTGCCTAAATGTTTTCAGTGCCAACAAGTCAAAGTTTAATAACGGATATTGGCAGAACTACTGCAATCTCTCTCTATTTCAGAATGGAAATAGGGATATGTGACTACGAATTTCATTGTGGGGCTACTTTGAGCACTCAAGGTGTAAATCCCGTTTGGGTTGTTGTATGAGGAATTACTTAATTTGCTCGTTTCCTCCCTGTGACATTTTCGTATGATGCTTGTAAACTAGCCACTGTTTACATCAATAAGGTTGCTTGTTTGTATGGGGTCCCAGTGTCTATTGTTTAGACAGAAATCCGGAAATGTGTTTGAATTCTGACAAGCCTTCAAGAGGCAATGGGAACTGAATTGTGATTCAGCGCTACTTTCCATCCGCAAATTGATGTATAATCAAAAAGAACTTTTAGATTCTTGGAGAAATGCTCCAAATGTATGCTTTAGATTTTCGAGGAATTGGAAAAATCGATCCATCGTTGACAGACTTTGCTTACAATAACAGCTTATACTCTAGTTTCAGTTTGGCACCATATAAGCCTTGTATGGAGGAAAGGCGGGTCTCTGACTTTGAGAACAGAATGTTGCTTGATTTTGAGACTAAGTGAATAGCTATCAAAAAGGATTGGAACCGTCGAATGAAAAGTGTTCCAAGTCGTGTTTGACTAAAGGAAAATTAAGTTTGGAGGACCAAACTTCCTAAATGGGGGAAGACTGTGATCCCCCTGTTCTGTAGTATGCTAATTGATCCTTAATACGAATGTGATTATGTGTTTTCATATGATTTTGTGAGGCATTATGTGAAAATATGTGGTTTTGAATTCCTATCTGTTCACCGTAGGAATATCTGCTTTGGAAATTAAATTGAAGACCTTATCGGCCACAAAATCCGAAATTGATTGCGCCATTGTGATTAGCGTAATTTTTAGAGCCTACGGTGAAATTTAATTAAAAAATTGATTCGGACCAAATTAAGTTGATTTAATTGAGAAATTAGTGCCCAATTACTTTATTACTATTATATTTGAATTAGTGAGAGTTTGTTGTATTTGGGCATTACACCCTCTATTCTCTCTTCCTTACTTCATTTGGCTGATTTTGGGACTCAGAATAGGGAGAGGGTCGGCCTTAGAGAGAGAAAGGGAAAGAATTGTGTAATTTTTGGCTCAAGCTTGGGAATTTGAAGATTTAACTCTAGATTTGACCATAAATTTGAAGAATTGAGCCTCTAGGTAAGCCTTGATTTTTGAATTCATGAGTTTAATGTGTAATCTTGTGTGTTCAAGGTTTGTTTGTGATCAAGAGCATGATTTGAGTTGGTTTTGTTGAAATTAAGGCTTGATATGTGCATGCTTGTAAAGAATACCTATGGAATCACAAAATCTAGCATGTAAATTGTAAATTATGAAAGATTGAAAGTTTAATCCTACATGCAAGCATGTTTTTGTTGAGTTTCATGGGAATGAGCACTAATTGCATCATTTGAAGAGGAAATGAAAGTCAAAATGGGCATGCATGTTGATTATTTAAAATGGGAACCTTGAATGCATAAGTTTGAGTTAATTTGGGGCATGCATGTGATTAATTTGTGAAATTGAGCTCCAATGTCTTGTAATTTGGTGTTGGTACCATGTTAGTACATGTATATATGATGTTTGAGCCATAGCATGCATAAAATGTTGGTTGAAAGTTGAATTGAAGCTCAAGAACACAACCTGGGAAAACCCAGAAATTTGATGTCCGCTCAAGTGGGGACATCGCCGCTCGAGCGTGAATTTCGTGCTCCCAGCATTTTTGCAGAGTTGGATGTCCGCTCGAGCAGGGTATTTCACGCTCGAGCGGGAGAGCTTTGTAGACAGGCCTTCCGCTCGAGCGGCCTAGTTCTCGCTCGAGCGTGATTTTGATGTAACCAGTACTTTTGTAGGCCTATTGGGTCCGTTCGAGCGGGGAAGTCCACGCTCGAGCGGGGACCCTATTTTCTGAAATTTTGTATGCTCGTTTTGTGTTTTGTTTTCCGTTCTCTTTCACTTGCAAGCATTCTTAGGCATGCATTAAGCATTGTAAATGAGTTAAAGAGATAAGAATGAAGCCTAAAGAGGAATATGTGAATTAAGGAACGGATTGAATTGTTAGTGACCCTTTTGTGTTCATGAAATATGTAGGGTCGAGCTCCAGGGCATCCACAAACCGATCACTGTGAGTAATATCTGAAATGTATTATTGTCCGATTGCTTACTTCTATGTAAGTTTTGTAAAGTTCATTAATCTGAATGGTGGACAAAGTTTGAAATGAAAGTTTGAAAGGCCTAAAAGGCTAGTTTGATATGAAAGTTTGAAAGGCCTAGAGGCCAGTTGGATACGAAAGTATAAGTGGACCGAAGGTCATTTTGGCATAAATGAATGGACCGAAGGTCGTTTTGACATAAATGAATGGACCAAAGGTCGTTTTGGTATGAATGAATAGACCGAATGTCATTTTGACACAAATTAATGGACCGAAGGTCGTTTTGACACAAATGAATGGACCGAAGGTCGTTTTAACATAAATGAATGCACCGAAGATCGTTTTGGCATAAATGAATGGACCGAAGATCGTTTTGGCATAAATAAATGGACCGAAGGTCGTTTTGACATAAATGAATGGACTAAAGGTCATTTTGGTATGAATGGACCGAAGGTTGTTTTGACACAAATGAATGGACCGAAGGTCGTTTTGGCATAAATGAATGGACCGAAAGTCGTTTTGACAAAAATGAATGGACCAAAGGTCGTTTTGGTATGAATAAGTGGACCGAAGGTCATTTTGACACAAATGAATGGACCGAAGGTCGTTTTGGTATGAATGAATGGACTGAAGGTTGTTTTGACATAAATGAATGGACCAAAGCTCGTTTTGGCATGAATGAATGGACCGAAGGTCGTTTTGACACAAATAAATGGACCGAAGGTCGTTTTGACATGAATGAATGGACCGAAGGTCGTTTTGGCATGAATGAAGGGACCGAAGGTCGTTTTGACATGAATGAAGGGACCGAAGGTCGTTTTGACATGAATGAATAGGCCAGAGGCCATTCTATCATGAATGAAAGATAAATGGGCCAAAGGCCAGTATGTTTGGAACCACAACCACTTGAATTAAATCGTATATATGTTAAATAGAAATATGAATTGGGCCCAAGGCCGTTTGGAGCATGTTGTTCTACATATTGTTTGTATAACTTCCGTATTTGATATTATTCACTGGGCTATCGCTCACGCTCATTCATGTGTTTGTAGGTGAGCCAAGAGAAGTCTAAACCCAGCCCTAGTGAAGTCTGTGAGGAACAACAAAGGTTTTTGGGGAGTCAGCCCTTGTGTCTCATGCACGAGACCCGTCTTCTCCCTTCCGTTATGTATTTATATTTTGTCATGTTGCGAAGTTTTTGATTATGTCTGTATATAGTTTCATGGGTTAACTTAGTTGAATGATCCTGTCTGTACAGAACCTTCTGGTACTATGTTTCGTTTGTGAGTTATTAACGTACATATGTATAGTTTGTTTTGATGTGCATATAAGTACGGCTCTATGGACAAAATTTTAAATTTTTGCTTCCGTTTGGCCCCTTTACTCTGATAAGTTATGTTTGTTTTGGTTTGAGGCCGTAAGTAATCTCAAAATTACTGGCTGGTTATGTCCTTAACCCATAGGGGCTGGTTCGGGTCATGACAATCACAATTGCATCGTCCATCTTCTACGACCTTATAATGAAGCAAAGAGAGAATGACAACGAAATTGGTACAAAGAGAGAATAACAACGAAATGGATACAAATATAGAGAGATTGAAATTGTTGCGTTAGGTTTGGAAAACCAATGCCAAACAAACAAATGGCAATAGTTCGAACATATACCACCAAACAAATAGTAGTAGTTCGGTTATAGATTGTCGAAACAGATCTGAGCAGATTGCAATGAGAAGCGGTGGTCATAATAGAGGATTCATGAGAGCCACCAAGATGCACCTTAGGTGACAATGAGATACGAATTAGGTGATGGAGACGACTTGGAGTGGTCGGTAAAGGTGGGGGTGCAAAGAAAGTGGGAAAGGGTCCAAAGTAAAAAGGTAAGGGTAAACATTGTAAAGTTAGGAATATGGGGGTCTAAAGAAATATAGGTAAGGAGTAATTTTAGAAGATGGAGACCAAAGAAATTGAAGATCCAAAGTAAAAAGGTAAGGCTAAATAGCACCACTTTGCTTCAAATGACAGATTCTGTCAACTTTGTTACCTGTAAATGAATGGAAGTTTGAGATTGAAATTTAACTTAAAATGTAAGAGATTGACTATTACAGTTGAAAGTGAATTGACTAAAGTAATTTTTCTTTCTCTTTCTCTTTTTCCTTTTTTTTTGTTGTAAAAGTACATAAGTAATAAGTGTAATTTACCTTTTTAGAGTCTTTAAATCTAAAATAAAAAATAAGATTTTAATAATTTTATGATGATTATAAGGGTGTTTAAGATGATTTAAATAAGTATAATTTTTGATTTTTTACAAAAAGATGTGCAAAAAAGTAGGGAGTGATGTGACTCAAAAAAGAAAAAAAGATAAAAGGAAAATTAAATTTTGCACTTATGCACTTTGCACCAAATCTCATTTTAGTTCTTTTCTTACACATGAAATTGTGACGGTTAACTCCCTACACTTATAAAATCGTGACAATCAACTCCCTGCACTTCTAGTCAATTGTCAATGTCTCCATTTTGTTATTCCATCATATAAGTCTTTAATAGTAGTTAGTCATGTGACAAGCATATGACTATAAAATGAGCGTAAAAGAGGAAAATTACCCAAATTTTCCGTCTATACACATTTCATCCTACAATTTACATTAAATTTTGATTGTATTAAGCTAAAACAAAATACAAATTGTGAACAATTAATGATATAAATTAGGATTTTGCAAAAATTAGAATAATGAAACTTTGTTTTCCACAATAATAGAGTCTTTGATTTCTCTACTGCGTTTTTTTATTTATTTATTTCAAAAACTTTATTTTCTTAACTCTTCGTCCCAATTTTCAACATATGAACACACACACCCACATATTATATAACTCTTACATGTTTATCATGTTGGACAAAGTATGTATTGATTGGAAATGAGAATAATTTTCCTTTCTTGCCTTCATTTCGTAGTCACATGTTTGTTACATGACTGGATTTTGTTAAAAACTTAAATAATGGAGTAATAAAAGGGAAAAATTGACAGTTGACTAGAAGTGCAGGGGGTTGATTGTTACGATTTTATGTGTAGAGACCAAAGTGAGATTTGACTAAAAGTGCAGCGGGTTGATTGTTACGATTTCATGTATAGAGATCAAAGTGAGATTCAATGCAAACTGTAAGGGTGCAAAGTGTAATTTATCCAAAGATAAAAAAATTCACTTTTCTAAGGGATGTCAAATGGTGCCTATATTTGAAAATATCTTATATGACTTTTTATATGGCATTAGAGATTTATCTAGTCATTAATTTCAAAGTGCCAAAATTACTTATGGTGTAGGTAAATTGGCTCGAGCACCCAATTATTATATATATATATATGTGTGTGATTTAAGTGTGTCATGTCTTCTCGTTCGAATAATATAGTTAGTGTCACCCAAATGTGATATCAAAATATAGTCAAATCTACTATTACTACTTTCAAAATGTTATAAAAGTAATTATTTGAAGCGTGAATTATGCATTAATAATAATAATAAATCTATAAATTGTTAGGTATATTACATAACTAACCTTAAGATATATCACAAATACAATTGATTCCCTAATACAATTTCAAGGCCAATATAAGTTAAGAGCCCGTTTGTTTTCAGAAGCAAAATGGAAGGGATTGATAGTGAAGAAATTAAGTAAAATTATGTTTGTTTTAATGATAGGTGTTAGTATGGAGATGTTAAATTATTTTTATATAAAAGAAATATAAAATAATAAAACAAATAAAACTATGATTTTTACTTAACAAAAAATACAAAAACATTAAACATTAATGTTCAAAAAAAAAAAAAAAAAAAAAAAAAAAAAAAAAAAAAAAAAAACAACAGAAGCTAAGCCAGAGGACTAATTTTCTAATACCAAGTCTTTAGCCTCCATCTCAATTCCAACATCCACGGCCCATCCTAATCCAGAGGACTTATGAATTCCCTCTCCATCTCCCAAAATAAATACAATATTAGTGGGTCCCACCTCCATCTCAATCCCATTCCTTCCTCCATCTCCCAAAACAAATGGACCCTAAGTGACTTAATTAGACAACTAATTTTAGTTCGTCTAACATTGGGGGGTGTTTGGGAAGAAGATTTAGCTAAAATAGCTCACTAAAAGACAAGATAGTTAAAATAGTCAATAAGACAAAATATCACATTCAACCCATAATTATTTTATTTTTTCTTTCACAACCATCAAATTAACTAAAAAAAAAACACCAACCAATTTCTCAAACATAACTATTTTAGTGAGGCTAAAATAGCTAAAAAGCCAAATAGCGAACTAAACTAACCAACTTCCTAAATAAGGCCATTGTAATCTAGAGTAATAATTTAAGGGAATGGCTTCTGTCCGGTCCTTAATCGGACTGGACCGTGCTGTTGGGCCCGTGGAGGCCCACCACGGGTCCCGTTTTGATAATCTGAACCATTCAATGTGTGAAACTCGTCGAGTACTATATGCCTGTAAAAAATCACGTTAATCGGATATCGATAGCTATGTGATCAAAACAGATTTTTGTCAACCGTTAATTTATTCACCGTCCATTTGTTTTATACAAAACTAATTTGATCGCATAACTATCGATATCCGATTAACGTGATTTTTTACAGGCATATAGTACTCGACGAGTTCTACACATTTAATGGTTCAGATTATCAAACGGAACCCATGGTGGGCTCCCACGAGCCCAAAAGCACGGTCCAGTCCGATTAAGGACTAGACAAAAGCCATGCCCATAATTTAATTCCAAGGAAATTAAAAATTAATTATAAATTAATTAGTCTAGTCTCTCTATTTAATGTTTAAATACAATCAATATCCCAATAGAATAATGATTTGGACCCCCTTTTTTTCCCACCCCCTTGACTCCCTCTTCACTTGATTGGCTACTTTTTCTTTCTTTCTTTCTTTTTATTCATTCTCCTCCAATCACCACCTACCACGTGCCTGTGGGGGTGGTGGAGGCGGTGATTGGAGGGGGTCTCAATCATCACCCATCCCAATATTAAAAGGGCCCCATTATTTTGCTCTTTCTCAGTTTAGTAAAATTGTATGATTTTTTCTTTCCATTAGTCTTTAAGGTTGGGAAAAAGTAAATTGATACAAAAGATCCAAATTTTCGTCCTCAACTATTTATGATATATCAATCCAAACGTGTCCTTTACTTTCATACTGTTACAACAAGTAAAAGGTGATTAAATATGTGTTAATTGTTGCAAATATTTAACTTATCAATACCAATTATATTTTTCATTTAGTATTTAAGGAAAAATATCCATGAAGAAAGCAAAAGTTGCAAAATTATACATTAAAAAATGTTATTTGAAGTAACATATAAGGAATAAAATCATTGATGTGGTAGGATATCTTTTAAATGTATAAATCATTATCATTTTTTATGATTTTTTTTTTTTTTGCCAAATTTTATTATGCATCACTAGCTCTATTTTACGCTCTTATATTTTTAAAATGTCATAGAGGCCAAGTTTGGCAATTGCAAAATAATTCATCTTTTTATCTTTTTATCTTTTTTCCATCACATCACATCACCTCTCTACTTTTCTGCACATCTTTTCGTAAAAAAACAAAAAATACACTTATTTAGGTCATCCCAAACAACCCTAGAGTGTCAATTTTCTTCTATCCTTCTCCACTTTGACATTCATCGCTCTGCTCCATTCGTTCTGATTTTTCCTGTCCCAATAAGAACGTGGGGAGGAAACAAGTTATCCGTCTCCTGCCTCATTCTATCAAACCTATGCACCGATTATATTTATTTAATATATTTATATGCATATATAATTTTAATATTTTCAAACGATAATAAAATTAAAACTCTAAAACATTGCGTTTAACATTTATTTTTTCTCATTCATTTTTCATCTTACATAATTTAATTTTCATTAATTATAAATTATTATTCATAATTTATTATATTATTTATAATTTTATTTATAAAATTACAAAATTAATCCATCCTTCGTCCTGCCCCACTATCACGAATTTGCCCACCCTCAAAACGATAAAAGCAAGGGCTGGCAAGTCTACCCGAAACTCCTTCCTAGTTGTGCAGATAGAATCGTACTGAAAATTAGTCCACTCTTAAAAGGTTTCTTATATTCATCAACCTATCTCACTCATTTTGTCTTTTTGTTATGTTAAAAATGTAGGAAAAGTCTATGGCGTATAAACTAATGTAATTTTTATCATAAAATTTTGTACATATCAATCACAAAATATATAATTTTATCACAAATTAGTATAATAAAAAATGTCATAATTAAGCCGCAAATTTTTATTACATCAATTACAAAAAAGAAAAAATATTTCATTAATTTGCAATGAGATTACGTTTTTTATGATTGATATTACAAAATTTTATAATAGAATTGTTGGAAAAAATTATTTTTGGGGACTTTAATTTAATATTAAAGTGTGGTGACTTTAATTAAATATTAAAGTGGGTCCTAACCATTTTTTGTGTTGGGTCCAAGTGAGCCAAAAACCATTAAGTTTTGAATAAGAAATTGCCAAGAAATTGCTTCATGATGTTAGATTCATGAATAGGATTTTAAAGAGTATTTAAATCTTTTTTCTTGGCCAAAGGGTGTGAATCCTTTGGGCATCCATACTTTTCTTTTTTGTGGAAAGGAGCTATGGATGCTTGGTGTTTTAATGACCAGCCTTAAAGGCTGAAGGCTCTTCCTCTCTCCCCTATTCATGTATAAATTGAGACCCTCCTGTCAAGTTTCATATAGAAATTTTTTGCTTCCATTTTACAAGTCAGTTTGCCAGAAAGTTCCTACATTGAGAGAGTGCTGCCACTGTTTTTGTTCGCTAAGCTAGACAGAAAGTGCTTCTACCGTAGCTGGTTTTGACCGTCGTATCCTGGGAGACAGACGCCGAGTTTCCTCAAGCACTCGACCCGTGAGGCGGCGAAATCTGTTTTAAGGAAACTGCTACCGTGCAAGCTTCGGTTTCGTTTCTTTACCATTTATTGTTTTGTGTATTTCTGTTGAAATTTAGTTGTAATTATCTGCATATGTTCTTGGTATATAATTTTGATTTCTTCATAAATCTATTTATTTAATTTCACAATTTGAACAATAAAAATTACGTCAATTTATGATCGGATGCATATAATATGCACCTCTAAGTTATATTTTCATAACACAATTTGTGATCGGATGAATACTTTTATAATCTCCAATTTTACGCCAATTGATATTACATTTGTTGCGACATGCCTTTTATTCTACTTTTAAAAACAATTTTGTATATCTTTATTTTTCATTATTTTTAATTGTAATATTTTAAAAATTAAATATTTATAATTACAATTTAAGTTATTACTACTCCCCTTCTATTTAATCACAATTTTGACCATAAAATGGAATTCTCTATTTACTATATTTAATTTAATGGTACATATTTATTTTTAAGTTAAACTTTATAGTCTAATAGGTAGAAATTTTGTTTCTTCAATTAAACATATGTTGCTGTATACTTTCTTTATTATTTTTTGAAATAATTTATATGGCTTCACATTCAAGTATCATTAATTGTGAAATAAATTAAATATTCATAATCACTATTTAATTTAAGTAACCACAACTCCATGTTAACTTAATTATATTATTTCTCCGACAAAACTCGTGTTCTTTAATCCTTTTATATAATAAAGTAAATAAAATTATATATTTTTTCAATAATAACTATTTATTATTTCATACGTATCATGCGCGTGTACAACTAATTTTTTGAATTTCAATTTTATAATATTTTTTAGTGAACTTTTAAGATTGAAAGGTACATTGATTAGATTACCAAGCCAAACATTTCCATAACATAAGACCTATAGGCCCGTTTGTTTTGGCATATGGATGGAGGGATGAGATTATGATAGAGGTGAGACTTATTTAATGTTGTATTTGTTTATAGATTTGGCAAAATGATTGAGATGGAAGTCTAGATTAGATTGGGCCTTGGAAGGGGGATTGAGATGGAAGAGGTAGATGTGGTATTAGAAAAATAATCTGTTAGACTATTTTTTTATTTTTTTTTTTACATATTGGACATTTTTTTTGAACATTAATGTTTAATTTTTGTATTTTTTGTTAAGTAAAAATTATTATTTTATTTGTTTTATTTTTTTTCTATTTTTTTATTTTTTACACGGTGGACATTTTTTTTTTAATATTAATGTTTAATATTTTTATATTTTTTAGTTTATATAAAGAGAGTTATGCTAGGGATCTCAAATATTATATCAAATCTCTCACATAGATGTGGGATCCACACACATGTCCCATCCCATGTGAGAGGTTTGGTACAATACTTGAAATACATAGCATTTCTCATATAAAAATAATTTAATAATTTTTATATCAACAACTATCATCAAAATAAACACAATTTTACTTAATTCTCACTATCAATCCTTTCACTAATAATCTTCTCACTATTAATCTCTTTCATTCTACCTCTGAAAACAATCGAGACAATAAAATAAATTACTAAGAATTTCATGCATGGGTCCATGTTGGCCAATGTGGTCGACCCTACTTTTTCTTTTTCTTTTTTTTTTTCTTTTGCCTATATTTATTATTTATTTAAGTAATTGTTAGGTTTCTATTGTAATTGTTGGCATGAAGGTGAGGGTAATTTGGGTGATTCGGCAGCCAATTTATTTGACTAAAATGAAGTCATAGTCCAACATACCTAAAAAAAAAAGGCAAGGATTTCAAAGTGCTATTGTGTACACCTTTTGTTGTTTTTTTATTTTTATTTTTATTTTTTTTTGGCAAGAAGACAAGCAACTTTTGCTATAGACATACACGAACATAGTATTTGGTTTTGTTTTTTCTTGTTTTGTTTTGTTTTTTTTAAAAATAATGTTATTTTTAGATAAAGGATTTGACCATGAAGAGGTAAAAAAATGAAAATGAAAGGACATTATTTGTGCCAATTCATTTTTTCCCAGTAACAAAATAAAATATCAATTTTTTGAGAATTTTATTATTATCCAGACAAAAATAGGAAATTAGTCTCTCATTTTCTTTTGTCTTAAGAATTCCAAGTTCTAAACATTCAAGGCCTATTTGGTAACGTTTACGTTTTCAGTTGATATTTATAAAAATTTTATAAACTGATTTTTGTTTATTTTTTATTTATTTTTAGAAAAACATAAATTACAAACGCGTTTGGTTTAGACAAAATGTTTAAAAATATAAAAAAGAGTGAGAAATGACAAGTGACGGGTGGGTGGGTGGGTGGGTGGTGGAAAGTGGTGGCAAGTGGCGGGTAGGTGGGTGGTGGTAGCGGAAGACGGTGGTGGAAAGTGGTGGCAAGTGACGGGTAGGTGGGTGGTGGTAGCGAAAGACAGTGGTGGAAAGTGGTGGCAAGTGGCGGGTGGTGGCGGCGGAAGATGGTGGTGGAAAGTGGTGACGGTGGGTGGCGGGTGCAGGTGGTGGTGGTGGGTGGGTCGGTGACGGTGGCAGGTGGTGGGTGGTAGCGAGTGGGTGGTAGTGGTGGTGGTGGCGGGTGGTAGGTGGTGGGTGGTGGTGGTGGCGGGTGGGTGGCAGGTGGCTAGTGGGTGGTGGTGACGGGTGGCTGGTAGTGGTGGGTGGTGGATGGTGGCAGCAGGTGGGTGGTGAGTGGTGGTGGCGGGCGGTGGATGGTAGTGGCGGATGGTGGGTGGTGGCGGCAGTGGTGGTGGCGGGAGGTGGGTGGTAGTGGCGGGTGGTGGGTGGTGGCGGCGGTGGTGGTGGCGGGAGGTGGGTGGTAGTGGCGAGTGGTGGCGGCAGGTGGGTGGTGGTGGTGGGTGGTGGCGGCAGGTGGGTGGGTGGTGAGTGGTGGTGGCAGGTGGTGGTGGGAGGTGGGGGGGTGGGTGGTAGTGGCGGAAGACGGTGGTGGAAAATGGTGGTGGGTGGTGGCTAGTGTTGGGTGGTAAAAAAAAAAAAAAATTGAAAACTCAAAACGTAAACTCATTTTTTGAGTTTACATTTTTTGGCCAAATTTATAAATTAAGGCCATTGATTTATAAATCAAAAATTTACCAAACAAGTTTTTATTTGAATTTTTAAAATTTTTGTAAATATAAACAAAAAATTGAAAATGTAAGTATTACCAAACGGCGCTTAAATATATATATTTAGACAATTGATTCAAGAGTTTTTTCACTTATATTTTTCACATGACCCAAGCCATTGATGGAGTTATTCTCACATTTATATAATGTTAAAATTATAATATAAATATCAACTTCGCTTTGTTCAATAATATTACAATCTCATAATTCATTTATATATATATTATACATATTCTTTTTATTCTGGTATTTTTATTGGTTTAACAAAAGATTTTAAAAATTTTATTAACTCATCCAATCTTTAAATAAATTTCTTAAATACAAATTGTTTTGAATTTATTTTTAAAATTAGTTTTTTAAAAATAATTATAATTAAAATATTGTTAAAAAAATTTAAAAACATGTTTTTTATAACATTAATTTAAACTTTTAAGTTATACTTTGAATGGACCGAGCTCCTCTTTAAAGAATGTTGTTTGGATTGGTAGAATCCACATATCTAATTTCAATAATTCAAACAGTTAGTTTGTAAAATACTTCAATTATTATATTTGTTTTAAAAAAAATAATTTATTTTTAAAAATATAATTATTAATCACTTTTTTAAAAAATAAACTCAACAAAATAAAATAATTATAATTATAGTATTAATTTAAAAATGAAATTTTAAATTATTAAAACAAGAATGATATGATACGCAAATTTTGAAAGTATGATGGTCTGTTTCATGAGTTTGGTATGATACTTGGGGTGATGATAAATAGAGAGAGAGGGGAGAGAAAAATAAAAATGCTATAAATGTTTAAAAGATTTATCAAAAATTTTATTTATGCGATGTTGGTAGGAGATTTGAGGAGGGATTTGAAAAGTTAAAAGAAAAAGGCGTATGAAACTAAGAAAAATAAATGTATATTTTATTCATATTTTATCTATTTTTTTTTATTTTTCTTTTCAAACTCCTACTCAAATCTCTTAACCAAACACAGTATAAATATCTCACATGAATAACCCACATAAAACTCATATTATGTGAACCTTTATATATATATAAAATATTTGGTAAAAATTTTAGTAGGAATTTAAAATATTTACATTACTCGACAAAAAATACGTTGAAAAGACTTGTTATCTAAAGAAGCAACAGATGTGGGCCCAGAAGTGGGTCCAGTCCATGAGTTTGCCGGTGGGCCCCCTCCTCTACCCATAGATACGTCTCTCTCCTCCTCCTCCTCGCTCATCATCGTCGTCACCGATCACACACACTCCCTCCCCATCACTCTGTCTGTCTCTCTGTGTGTCTCAAAAACTCAACATTTTCTCTCTCTAAAACCACAACACATTTTTTTTTTTTATATCTCTCATCACAATCAATCAACACACCACCACCTGAGCGAGTCATGTGTGGTGACTAAAGTGTCGCAAAACTAGAGAAGAAAGCCAGAAAAAAAGCAAAAGCAAATACTAGTAGAAGTTTTTCTTCTATTGTTTTTTGTATACAAGAAAGAGAGAGAGAGAGAGAGAGAGAGAGTACAGCCAATCAGCAAACCCACCTTTAGTTGCAGACTTTTGCAGAGCTAGAGAGAGAGAGAGAGAGAGTACAGCCAATCAGCAAACCCACCTTTAGTTGCAGACTTTTGTAGAGCTAGAGACAGAGAGAGAGAGATAGACAGAAATTCCAAAGCAGAGCAAAGGGGCTCGAGCTCTGTCAAAACGGCCATCTCTCCAACCCCCCCATTTACACAATTCCAAAACCCTAGAGAGAGAGAGAGAGAGAGAGAGAGAGAGAAACTCCAGCATTTTGTGTTTCGGAAATGCCCTAGATTCAAAATCGTTCGTACGGACTCGTATTCCTTCACTGGTGAGGACTCTGATTTTGTTTCTCATTTCTTGCTATTTTTTTTGTTTTGTTGGAGTATGTTTTGCGTGAAATTGAAGGAATTCTATGCTTATATACAAGGTTTTTTTGGTGATGAAATGTGATGAGAATATAGAGAATTTGGCATTTTGCTTTTTGGAGCTTGTGGGTTTGCTTTTTTGGTGCTTTTCTTTATGGTTTTTATTCGGTTTGTGTTTTCTTGTGTTTGTGGACCATGTTGTTTTTCATTTGATTGTGAGCCAAGTTTGGGATTTTAAGTTTATTGTCATTGATTTAGTTGCTTGATCGGTGAGATTACTGCCAGTTTGGTAATTTAGGGTTTTATTCTTGGTGGGTTTTTCGGGGGTGAAAGGTGCTCATACTCATAGGTTAGTGAAAATTATGACTATTCCTAATTTTCCTTCTCCTTCACAACATCATATATATACAAGTAAATGATAGATTTACTTTCCCCAAAAAATATATATATATATATATATATTTATAGTTGATTAGCTCTGTTTCTTATAATTGGTGGACTAACATAGAAATTAGAGTTTAGTGACCACCAATTTTGGCTGCTGCTATTGTGGATTACTAGTCATTTCTGATTCCGATTCCTTTTCCGTTTTCATTTTTATTTGATTTTTAATGTTGTAATGAATAATGCTTGACAATACTAGAATGAATTATTCTCATACTAGGAATTTGAGGGATCCTGATAACAGATCTGAGTGTTTTGAACTGATACAGAAATGATTGAGTGGTTTACTTATTAAATTGAATTCACTACCCATTTGCAGGTTGTTTTGTTGCAAGAGTTCCATGTAATGATATACAGTAATCAGAAATGGAAAACATTCCTGAAACAAAAGTGCTTTCTGGGAAGCTGCCTGCTGCAGGTCACGCGTCAATTGCCCGCTCAACTTCGGTAAGAGAAGGAATGGGTCGATCCGATGTACGAGACTCAAAAGACTGGTACTACCCTGCACCTGTAAAGACCCGGAAAGGAAAGAACTCTTCTTTGCAGGATCAAGAAGAACTTATGATTGATGTTGTTACATTTAAGGGCAGTGGTGACTCATTTGAGGAAATTGATCCTACTTCTTTCTCTGGGGCTAGTCACCCCCCAGAACCTGTTGATACAGGTCTAATGAGACCAGTCTACGTACCAATTGGTCAAAGCAAACCAGAGGGTAAATACTTGATGAAGAGCTTATCTGTGAAAGGTCCTTTTCTAGAAGATCTTTCAATTCGTGTTCCTGGATTCAAACCAAGCCTAACTGTTCTTTCACCTGCTGAGAGCTTGGTTGACGAGCCGAATGATTTGGGTGCAGTGACTTCACCGTTTTCACTTCCTCGTCCATCGCAAAATACGGAAAACACTCTCCTTCCAACAGATTCGGAGGAAAAGGAATGTGTTTGGGATGCTTCTTTGCCTCCCAGCCCATATAGTAGCATTGATAGTACCGGAGTGGTCACAGCTATGAGCATTGTCAATAGCTGCACTAGTACATATCGGAGTGATGGGGTTATGAGTGATGGAATGCTTAGTGTGGACCGGAACTGTGAGAGTACAAAAGGAAGTTTGCGAGGAGATTCATTGGAGAGTGCAAAAACTAGCCTTAGCCGTGTAAGTGATAGCAGTGGCCTCAGTGATGACAGTAATTGGAGTAACCTTACGGGGAGTGCCAATAAGCCTCACAAAGGAAATGATCCTAGATGGAAGGCTATTCTAGCCATTCGAGCACGGGATGGATTCTTGGGCATGAGTCATTTTAAATTACTCAAACTGCTAGGTTCTGGTGACATTGGCAGTGTGTATCTCTCTGAATTGAGTGGGACCCACTGTTACTTTGCAATGAAAGTGATGGACAAGGCATCTCTTGCAAGTAGGAAGAAGTTGCCGAGAGCTCAGACGGAAAGAGAGATTTTGCAGCTCCTGGACCATCCGTTCTTGCCGACCTTATACACTCATTTTGAGACAGACAGATTCTCATGTTTAGTCATGGAATATTGTCCAGGGGGTGATCTACATACTCTGAGGCAACGGCAACCTGGGAAGCATTTTTCAGAGTATGCAGCACGGTATGGTTTTTGTTTTAAAATTTCTTTGCCATCGGAGCATAATTCTATTCTTAGCTTCAATCATCAATGCCTTCCCTCAATGATTACAGTTTTCATCCTTTTTTTATTTTCATTTCACATTCAACACTTAGCAAATAATCAAAGCACTACTTTGACATGACCTGGTTGATTATGAAAACCAAATTACAATATAGGTACTTGTTTGAAAACATAAAAAAAATGATGATTGTATGTGAAATGAAAACATACAATCATAATTTAGGTACTTGCTTGACCTGAGTAATGTCGTTCATTGATGATTGTATGTGAAATCATAAAGTGTGGGCATTGATCATTTAAATAAGAAGGGAAAAAAATTGATAGGAAAAGAGGCTGAAAGCTGTCTTGATAACGAGGCCCATAATTTTTATTTTTATTTATTTATTTATTTTTAATGTTTGAATCAAATGTCTTCAATTAGTGCAAGTGAACACAGAATTAACTTGCCCTTCTAATCAATATTGATATTTTGATTAGTTACTATCTCTGTTGACCTTCTATGCAGACATTGTTTATGTAACTGTCAATGTTTCCACATCTAACAAAGCACATGTGGGAATTGCTAGAACATGTGTCATTATTAGCTTGACTTTTTTTCCTTATGTCGTTGCTTTTTTATTTTTTATTTATTAAAAAAAAAGAGTAAGATTGTCCTGATATTACTTATTAATTTACAACAGAATGCGGCAAAACTAATTGCATTTTGGGGGGATTACATTTATTGAAGGGCGGAATTAATTATTATTTCTTTCTTCTTTCATGTTGTTTCCCTTTGTTACAATGTCCAGTCCTATACCTTGTATGCTCTTACTCTTGTCCTTGGCCCAAATATGTTCATGCTGCATGTCCCATTTTTCACTTGTTTGCATGGTAGTGTTGTTCAGACTTTACTTACCTCTGATTTATCCTTCTTTTGGATGGTGCTGCCCTTTTATAATTTGACTCAAGGCTTTCTCATGCACGACTAGTGTTTGTAGACCTTTGTAGCCTTCACCACCCTAGTGTGATGTCTTTATGATATCACTGTTGTCTATTGTAATTTGGCTGAGATCTTGGTTTGGTATTAGGGCAGTTGAACACCTCTTCTTAATGCTAATGAAACAGAGATTTCTTTCTTGACAGCTTAATCTCCACCAAAAAGGCTGAGACAGGTCTTTTAATTTTGTAGTGTTCATCTTGAAGCAATGTTATTTATCCTAGTAGGGATGAGAAAAGCATCCCAATCAGAAGTTTTTTTAGTTATTCACATTGCATGCATGAATTCAGTTCACATTTAGACATTGTGAAATCTTATGGCTTCTTGCAGCGGTGCTGTGACTTTCGCTTGTGCTCTAGTAATCCTTTTTTATAAGTAATTATCCTGTGGTAATCTTGGGTTACATGCAAAACTTTCTCTAAATGAGCCGTGCATGAACTTTAACGTCTTCTTTAGTACAAAGATACCTCACTTGTCATAAGCATCTGCAACTGCCTCTCTCTCTCTCTCTCTCTCTCTCTCTTTTTTAATTCAAAAAGAAAGTTGCTCGAATCTTTAGAAGAGAGAGCAAGTCAAACTCAAGCTTTAGAATACATTATAATATCTGTGATGGTAGTTAGATTCCTATTTTAAGGTAGTCACATGCATTCTTAGTCATGCGACGGACATAAAATACTAACAATTAATAGGATTGCAAGCTAGGACAGGTCAATTCAATAATCTTTAGAAGGTTCCTTTTTGCAAACTGATCTTTTGTCATATTTTACCTATGGTTATTCCTGTTTAGTACTGAATCTTAACGATTCTCGATTCAGAAAATTAGTATTTTGACTTACGATACAATTCTCAATTTGACAACTATGGTATAAAGTACATTATGTTTCTTTTTAGAAGTAAAATGTTTTGGTTATAGTCTAACTCTTTACTTAGCCATCAAAGTAATAATGAAGAAAACTCTTGAAAGAGAAAACGAGATTGTGTAATTATGTTGTTTCCGTATTTTAATTATATTCAATATTTTCTGTGAACAAGGGTAGTAATTATTGTCTTTCCTCATGTAACCAGGTTTTATGCTGCGGAGGTTCTGTTGGCACTCGAGTATCTACACATGTTGGGAATTGTTTATAGGGATCTAAAACCAGAAAATGTCCTCGTACGTGATGATGGACACATAATGCTCTCGGACTTTGACCTTTCTCTAAGATGTGCAGTTTCGCCCACCCTCATTAAAACATCATCATTTGACTCCAACCCTTCCAAAAGAGGAACTGGAGGTGCATTCTGTGTCCAGCCTGCCTGTATCGAGCCCACATCAGTATGCATCCAACCTGCATGCTTCATTCCCCGATTCTTTCCCCAAAAAAACAAGAAAAAAACCCAAAAACCCCGAGCCGAGCCTGGAATAACAACCCATACACTACCGGAGCTTGTTGCTGAGCCTACTGCAGCCCGCTCTATGTCCTTTGTTGGGACCCATGAATATTTGGCCCCTGAAATCATCAAAGGAGAAGGTCATGGTAGTGCGGTTGATTGGTGGACGTTTGGCATTTTCTTGCACGAACTTCTTTACGGTAAAACACCGTTCAAGGGTTCCGGAAACCGTGCTACGCTCTTCAATGTGGTGGGTCAGCAACTCAGATTCCCAGACTCGCCGGCGACAAGTTACGCAAGTCGGGACCTGATCCGGGGCTTGTTGGTGAAGGAGCCACAACACCGGCTCGGAGTGAAGAGGGGAGCAACGGAGATCAAGCAACACCCTTTCTTTGAAGGTGTGAATTGGGCTCTGATCAGGTGTAGCACACCCCCAGAGATACCGAGACCTGTGGAACATGAGATGGCTGGGAAGTTTGCAGCAGTTGAAACAGTTGGGGTCGGTAGCAGCAGCAAAAGGATGGTTGGAGCAGACGTGAAGCCAGGGGGTAAATATTTGGACTTCGAGTTCTTCTAGGTTCAGGGTTTATGGAATTCATGCGCCACGTTGTATTCGCATCATTAGGTAATTCTACAAGACTTTCCTGCATTACCATGTTGGCTAAATGCATTTTGACCCAATGATTATTATCTTATAAAGTAAATTCTTGGTTGCAACTGAAAAATTATCGTTGTCATCAAATTCGTGGTTCTTGATGGGGGTGTTTGTTCCCCATGATATAGAAGAAAGATCCTATAAAATCCTAAACTCATGCTTGTCATTTTCATTAGAGTTAGTACTGTTGAATGCATTTTACAAAGAATGTTTGTCCTTTTTTATCTGCTAATGTTGGCTTCTTCTGACTCTATAATGTCCTTGATTAGTAGATTATGGGGTTGTTGTGTTGAATGATCTTTGTAATAATAGCAATGCTACGTACCTCGAATTTGATCTTGCCTCGAATGGCTCAAATTTTGTTTTGCCGGTTGTCCAGTCGGTCGTTCGGTAAAAAGGCTGACAGCCGCGGTTGACAAGGTGATAATCGTGGTAGACAAGTGATTCACCTAGTCGTCTGGGTGGTCGTCCGGCCAGTTGACTGGTGAATACAAATTCAATCGATTCGAGACAACTCAATTCGAGGGACTAAGGATTTTCCTTGTAATAAATGCAATGGATATGTAACTATAGTGAGGTTGAGCATGTCAAACCTTGCTCTTTCCTTTCTAGTTCATTTTTGCACAACAGATCATTCGCATAAGGGTAAATTACAAATATACTCTCTGAGATTTATTTAAAATATGAATTACCCTCTATGATTTTGAAAATTATATCTCATCCCTTGACCTATTGAATTTCATAACAATTGGTCAATTTTATTAATAAATCATCAAATTAATTAATAGTTTTTAATGATATGAAAAATTTATTTCAATTAATAATTCATGTAATTTTATTATTATATAGGAGAGCAGTTATAATTTTATTTTTTTCAGTTAATTTTATGAAATAAAAAATAATGATAAGGGGTGTATTTGTAATTTTTTAAATTACAAGAGGCAATATGTATTTTAAGTAAAAGTCAATGGGTGTATTTGTGATTTATCCATTGCAAAAAAAAGAGAAATGAGAAATGAAAAATGAATGTTTTCCATGTGTTGTCTACATATGTTTATTGGAGGAAAGAAAATTGTATAGGAAAAGTAGGGGCGTAACTCGGGCGGATTGGGAAGTTGTTCAAGTCCAGTCCAAGTTGTGTTGAGATTTGCCGAAGCCCGAATTGTAACCCGAGGTTGTCTGCTTAAGCCCGACCCGAGTTAAATCTAAATTGCTCAAGTTGCCTGAATTGTAAATGAATTTCAGTGTTCTTTTTTTTTTTTTTTGCAGTTACATTATTAAATTATTAAAATTTGACTCTATTTACAATTTTTTTTTTAATAGAAAATCATTAATACCATCAAAACAAATAATTTATATAATGTTAGAGAGATGCCACTATAGTAGTCCTTACAATTTATGAGTGAAAATAAAATTAAAAAAAGTAAGATTTTATGTTATTTGTATATATAATATATATTCAATATGATTTAATAATATAAATTACTTTAATATCATGTAATGACTAATAATTTATACTCCATTTGTCCCAAAATATTAGTCTCTTATCCTATTTTTCATTATTCCAAAATATTAGTCCCTCTTCAAAAATCAAGTATATAAAAATAATATAAATTTCATATTCTGCCTTTCTTTTAAATTAATAAATAATATAAAAAGTATAATTATGACATTGATATTCTCAAAAAATGTACTATCAAAAGGGTAATTTTAAAAAATTAGCTTTTTTCAAATGTAATAATTGTACTATCAAAAAAAGTTAGATTCTAAAAAGGGACTATTATTTTGGGACAGAGTGAGTATGTATATTTAATATTTTTATATATCTATATTCGTATAATTTGGGTTTTGGGTTGTTTGACGTCTTTGCTAAAACCTGCCTAAATTTAATTCGAGCTTCTGAATTTTTGCCCAAGCCTGTACCGAATTTGAAAATATTTTGTCCAAGCCCTAAAAAAATTCGGATTAGGCACAGATTGCTCGGGTTAAGCCCGCCCAAGTTACACCCCTAAGGAAAAGGAATTAAATTAGGCAATAGGTCCTACGAGAAAAATTTGTTATGAAAAAAGTCACTAATTGTAAATTTTAACGATAATTTATAAAAATCATGACAAAAAAAAGTCACTAATTGTCAATTTTTAAAGACATAAAAAATTTTCACAAAAAATTATTTTTAGCGACAATTTTATCAAGACTTATTTTCAATAAGACTTAATAAAAATTAAATCTAACTATTAGGACCTATTAATAGTTTACCTTTAATATTATTCTCTTCTATTTTTATTTTTATTTTTTTTATTGCCCACCTCTCCTCACTTAAAAGAACATAAAGGATATGTATACGACCCAGTTATGTGATACGAGGGTGAACCGTTGGGTAAGTGGCTTTTACATGTGAGGCCCAACGATTTGAGTCCGGATCCTCTCCTTGAGGAGGGTCCTTCATTTCCTGCGGGCAACGGCTCAGATGAGCCGTTGGTCATCCAACGGCTGAGATTATAAAAAAAAAAAAAAATAAAAAAAATAAAAAATTGAAATTTCATTTTCATTTTCATCTTCCCGCCCAAAGACACAGAACAGAGCTATACAGATTTTGGTTATACAAATCTCAAACCCTTGTCTCTCTCTCTCTCTCTCTCTCTCTGGAATCTAATGGTTGAAAATGGTTTCTGAAATTGCTGAAAATGGTTTGAAACGAGTTTCTGAAGTTGCTGAAAATGGTTGAAAATGGTGAATGTACATTTGAAACTTCATAGTTTTAACCATTTTCGCAAGACACCTATGTTGTTTGAAAGGGCTACACGGTTTCAGCATCTTGTTCTACAGTACGCACCTCGCTTCCAGAAATATGACTGTTTGGAATTGAAGGACTCATTTGGTTCATCAAATTGTTAAAGCATATTTTATCAAATTTTTATTAAATTTAAATCAAACTGGTGAATGTACATTTGAAACTTCATATCAAACTAAGCAACTTCAGAAACTCCTTTGAAACTTCATATCAAACTAAGCAACTTCAGAACAGAGCCCATCAAATTGCTGAAAATGGTTGAAAATGGTGCTGAACATGGATTTGCAGTATTGAATTTATAAAATTTTGGGTTGAGTTGTTTGTGAATTTGAGATGTTTGTTAAATGCCTCAATGAAATGTTGATTTAGTTACATGTTCAAAAGTATTAAAGAAATGTTGATCTATAAAATTATGTGTTCAATTTTTGTTAGTTTCTATTGATACAAATGATTTTGATATTCAATCTTGATATTCTGCAAATGATTTTCTTGTAGAATATGTGAGTGTGATGTTCCACTTTCTTGCTGAGAATTTGGAAGGGAAAAAGTAAAAAAAAAAACCAAAGAAACAAGGAAAAACAGAGCAAGTTCAGCAACTATAAACAACAAATTCAGCATCTATAAACAACAAATTCAACAAACCAAGTTCAGAAACTGTTGGCTATATATTTTGTAAAAGCCAGTAACAATTCGACACGTGGCAGAATAAGGGTATTATGGGAAGATGATTCATGTCTTCAATCCTGATCGTACACGTGGCGATGACAATTGGTTCTCACGTGATCCGAGTAGCACCAGATCAATAAAGAAACGAAAGATGACGTGGCCTCAACGGTTACTCATATTCAAATTCAAATATAAGAGGGAAGTTTAACTGCAAGTGATGGCGTAGTGGAACTACTTCTAAGGCAGCATGATCAGCAATCATGGAGGAGCAGTTCGACGGTTTGAAGTGCAGTTCGAAGGTCATCCTTGGCAAGTATAAATAGCAAGGAAGTCCCCAGAAAAAGGCCCCAGACTCAGATCATACAAACCAGTCATTTACTTTATATTTTCTTTCCCAGTTTTACATTTCCTGCACTTTAAATACCTGCACTTTAAATACCTGCACTTTAAATACTTGTCCTTTAAATATCTGCACTGCACTTCGATTCCTAGGAGTAGTTTCAAGTAGATTCAAGTAGACTGTTGCTGTAAACCTCTTCGAGGCTGAGTTTGGACTATTGTAAGTGTTCATTTTTAATGAAATACTGCGATTGTTCTTCATAGTGCTTGTTACTTTTCTTAATTTCTCCTAAGTCAAGCCACCAGTAAAAGTCCTCTTCATTGAGGCTGAAAGAACTAAAAAACACAATCGTCTGATAAATTGGTTGGCAATTATAATTTCTGTAAGGACTGATTGATCCTTGCTGGCACGCTCGCATTTACAAAACTATCCTTCGAAAAGCCAAAAAGCCAACATATATTTTTGGCACGCCCAGTGGGACTTAATTTAAAATGGCTAGAAGAAGACGACAAGGAGAAAATGAACGTCTGGAAGAAGGCGTAGAAGGAGAGGTAGAAATACCTAATCCAGAGGATAATGTGATAACACATCCTGTGGAGGCTCCTATGTTATCAGAACCTATGGTCGAACAGATCAGTACTTCTGGACAAGAACCATATGTTCATAATATTGGACGAAACCAAGGAATTGGAACATCCACCGTTCCATCTACTCAGCCAACAAATCCATGGGATGGCTTAGTAGATGCTATGGGACAACAATTAATGAACACCATGGAAAGGTGGGCAACATCCTTTTTGGATCGAATGAATAACCACCAACCAACAAATACAAGACACACAGAGGAAGTTTTAAATGTCCCTCAGCAAAGATTGGCTAGAGAAAAACAGCCTATGCAAATTAATGGACAATCTAATGGTCAGACTAGTACTCAGAATTATGAAAGACCATTGCCTCAGTCTTGGTATGAACCCATTTCAAGGCCTGTAGTAGGCCAAAATGCCTCAGTACCCAACAATGAAGCCACACATGTTGGTGGATCTGGGCAAGTACAAGAAATTGGCATGAGAATGGTTACAAATCCCATGTTCGAAGCCATACCTGGCACTAGGGGATATAATAATCCTTTGTTTGAATTTATACCCGGGGGGTTGGAGAGTTTTCCTGTAAATGGAAGGGACACAACACCTGTTCCAGCACCTTTCGCAGGTCCCTTCGCAGGACAGGCTCAAAGGGGTTACCCATATCCCCAACAGCAACCTGTACCACAGGGGCAACCAGTCCCAAATGTACCACCTTATGGACCAAGAGGGCCACAAGCACAAGTTTGTCCACCAAACCCTGTGTTTGTTCCTCCAGTACTGGTTCAGCAGGCACAGAATATGGTCCCTAGGGACCAAATTGTTGATATTGTTAGGGAGATGTGTGGACCGATGGCTCGGGGGGTCCAGACTCCTGTATACAGAAAACCATACCCAGAATGGGTAGATAGGGTACATGAATATCCAAGAGGATTCAGAATACCAGATTTTACCTTGTTCTATGGAACTGGAAATCAATCAACAGTAGAGCACATTGCCAGATTCGCTGCTCAATGTGGTGAATTCACTAATCATGATTACATGAAACTGAGATTATTTCCAAATTCCCTGACTGGGGGAGCCTTTGTATGGTATATCAACCTTACACCTGGCTCCATTCAAAATTGGCAACAAATGGAAGAGGCATTTCATGCCCAATTCTTCCAATCGGAGCCAGAGGTGTCCATGGCAGACTTGGCAAGATTGAGTCAAAGGCCTGAAGAAAAGGCTACTCAGTTTATTGCCAGATTTAAAAGGGCTCGAAATAAATGTAGGGTCATCCTTCCAGAGTCAGAATTTGTAAGATTGGCTCAAAACGGTTTAGAGTTCAGGCTTCGAAAGAAATTTGACTCAACTGAATTTAGGGATTTGGTCGAATTAACCTATAAGGTGTCTCGATATGAAGCATTACTAGAGGAGGAACAAGATCGAAATAATGCTTCGTATAAGACGTATTATAGAGATCCCAATTATGAGATTGATGCAGCAGAGATTGTGGGCAAAGAACCTGTAATCTGTGAAGCATTAATTCATAAGGATACAACCATCGACCAACAGTTTAAAAAGAAAGACTTTCACCGAAAGTACTCTTTTGACTTAACAAAAGCAGATGACATTTTTGATCATTTGCTTGCAGCCAATTTCCTTAAGTTACCAAAAGGAGTTAAACTGCCATCTCCAGAGGAACTTAAAGGAAAAGTATACTGTAAATGGCATAATTCTTGGTCTCACTCAACTAAAACCTGTATTGTTTTTCGAGACAGGATCCAAGAGCAAATTCGAAAAGGAAGTTTGAAGTTCCCAGCCAAAACAGAAAAAGCCATGGGAATTGACAGCAACCCATTTCCAGAAGTTGGAGAAAGCGCGGCTAATGTGGTTGTACCAAACTTTCAGAATCTATCTCTGCAGGAATTGGAAGAGGTCAATGTGCAAATGCATATTGCCAACCAGACAACTGCCAAGAAGGAGATTGGAAACCCACCAACTATTGGACAAGGTTTCTCACGTCAGAGGGAACACTCTGATGAAGAAGCACTGGACGATGATTCTCTCGAAGCAGCTGTAGTGCAGAGGATGTGTCCTAGATGCAGATTAAGTTACAAATGGTTAAAGGGGCTTCCAATTGATGGGAAGCAATACTATAAGGATGTTCAGAGACGTCCTAAATCAACCAATGCTCACAACAAAAGGCCGTATCCGGCTGGTGACAGGCAACGCCCATTAGTGGTTGAACCTGTAGTGGACAGAATGCATGCTAAAGGCAAGAGGCCTGTGTATGAGTCTAGGCCACCTAACTACTACAGAGCAGAAAGCAGCCATTCTGAAAGAAGATTGGAGAGGGGTTCAGGTTATGGGAGTAAAGCCAGAGATTGGCCTTTTAGACCAACCCTGCGAAGGACAGAAAATGGCTCTTTTCATCGAAGGACTGAATCAGGTTCGAAACATGAAGTCAGAGCCAAGCATTTACCTTCACAGCCAGCTTCGAAGATGGTTTCGAAGGTAGAAGGAAACAGTTCGACATCTGGATCAGTAAGCTCGTGGGTACCAGGGGTCCCAGATTGGTTTGTAATGCAGAACAAACCTAGGGAGGCACCTACTCAAAGGGATGTTGGAAACCAAGGCAGGATGGTCAAGCCTCCTTTGGTGGCCCCAAACAATTGGGTATTACTTAAACATCCAAAGACAAAGGAACCAGATATGGTCCCAGTCATTTCCAGATCACAAAGAAGGAAAATTCAACGCAGGTATACCCAGTACCAGCAAGATCTGAAAGAAAGTGGAGAGAGTTCTTCACAGGTCAAGACAGAAGGAAAGAAAACTTCGAAGTCAGACCATACTCCAAAACCGACTCTGCAAAGCAAAGTGGTTTGTAGCAGAGAACAATTGGCCCAAGTTCATTCTGAACTAAAGGCCAGGGAGAAGTCTAGTTTGGCAGGGTTGGAGAAGGCTCTGATGGAAAGTGATAGCGAAGTGGGAGACGAGATTGACATGAGCCAAAAGAAGGAAATGGCAGAAGAAGAAATGTTCGAAGCCTTCATGGCTGAACATACATTTCTGACGGAAGAACCAGTTGAAAAGGATCCTTCGAAGGGATCAGTTATCAATGAAATACCAGAGTGCAGCATGGAGGATGCTGCTGAGGACACTGAGCAAGGTAGCCAAGAGGGGAAGAAGGTACAGTCAGCCATTCAGTTTGGCTCATTTCCCCCTGTATCAGTCAATATGGTACACATACTACCTCATGAATTCCAGGCTGAAAATGAGGGTCATGGTGACCAAGACATGGATCCAATTCCTGTATCTAGTGAGGAGTCACAAGTGAGTATGGTACAGGATGCTCCTGAAATGGCTACTCCAATGGAAACTGAGTATGAGAGCGAGGAAGAAGTGAGCATCAACCTCTCATACCCTTTTGAATATCCCTCAAATTCCATGACCCAGCATGTCAAGCCTTTGTACATCAAGGCTTTCTTTGATGGGATACAGCTAAACCGAGTCCTGGTAGACAATGGGGCAGCAGTGAACTTATTACCGAAATCTTCTTTGAAGAAACTAGGGAAAAAGAATCCCAGGTTGATCCCAACCAGCACGACTATTGCTGGTTTTGCTGGAGATAAACAGATGGCTCAAGGGATTCTGCCTATTAATTTGAGTGTGGGAACCAGGGATTGTATGACAGCATTCTTCGTCATCGACAGCAATGCCAAATATAATGCCTTACTTGGGAGAGATTGGATCCACACCAACAAATGTGTGCCTTCCTCTTTGCATCAGAAGATCATGATGGCCTTGGGTAATGGAGAGACAGAGGAAATTGATGCAGATCCTCAACCCTTCATAGCCTGTGCAGACTTTGCAGAGGCCAAGTTGTGTATTGAGGGAGTAACACCACTCAGTATACTGAGGAAAGCTGATGGCTCAGCCGAAGTGACGGCTGATGAGGAAGTGACACACCTAAAGCACTTAGTCCAAGAGAGTGCTGATGAAGAAGTTGTCGTGAAAGATGACAATGATGCCTGGTTATAGGCAAAGAGATGAAGAGCAAGAAGCCAAGTCTTTGGCTCTGGTTAAATTCTCACCATTGGACGTAGAAGCAATAGTCCAGAAAGTACAGGAGCAAGAAAGAGAAGCCATGATGATTGGCTGTAAACAAGAGCAGTTACAGGTCAGAGTTTTGACCCTTGGGAAATATTGCGCATTGGACATTGAGACAAAGGTCCAGGAGATACAAGAGGAGGATGCCTTATGGACAGATTTTGTCTATGAGGAAGAAGGTAAGGATGTGGAACCAGAGAACTTGCGAGTGGAGCAAAGCAAGAAATATGCTTCGAAGGTAGAAGGAATCAAAGAGGAAGCTTTAGTAAGTTCTCAGACACAAGACCCCTTAGAAGAAGTGAATTTAGGGGAAGGTTCTGTACAACAGCCAACCTACATAAGTGCTTGTTTGAACGTTCTGGACAGAGATCAGTTATTGGTTGTTCTAAAGAAATACAAAGATTGCTTTGCATGGTCTTATAATGAACTACCAGGATTGGATAGGTCATTAGTGGAACATAGACTCCCTATGAAGCCAAATTTCAAGCCATACAAGCAGAAACCGAGAAGGATGAGTCCAGAAGTAATTCAGAAGGTCAAAGAAGAGATCCTTAGACTACTTAAGGCAGGCTTTATTAGGACAGCCATGTATGTTGAATGGCTATCTAATATTGTACCTGTAGTTAAGAAGAATGGTAAAATGAGGGTATGCATCGATTTCAGAAACTTAAACCTAGCGACTCCCAAAGATGAGTACCCTATGCCTATAGTGGACCTACTGGTAGACAGTTCAGCAGGGCACCAAGTTTTGTCAATGATGGATGGGCATTCTGGTTATAACCAAATCTGCATTGCGGAGGAGGATATCCACAAGACAGCATTCAGATGTCCTGGAAATATTGGCACCTTCGAATGGATTAAAATGCCATTTGGCCTGAAGAATGCTGGGGCAACATATCAAAGGGCTATGAACACCATCTTTCATGATCTCATTGGAGGGTATCTAGAGTGTTATATTGATGACATTATAGTGAAATCCCAGTCCATGAAAGAACATCTGTTTCAGTTAGAAACAGCTTTTGAAAGAATGAGGAAGTTCAAGCTAAAACTCAATCCTCTCAAATGTGCTTTTGGTGTATCATCTGGAAACTTCTTGGGTTATGTGGTGCACAAGAAAGGAATACAGATTGATCAGAACAAAGCCAAAGCCATCATCGAAGCTAAGCCTCCATCAAGTAAGAAAGAATTACAAAGGTTCCTTGGGCAGGTTAACTTTCTTAGAAGGTTTATTTCTAACACTGCTGGGAAAACTAAAGCATTTTCTTCCTTGTTAAGGCTGAAGGATGAAGAAGAATTTGTTTGGACAACAGAGCATCAAACTGCTTTCGAAGGTATTAAAGCCTACTTGGCCAATCCTCCAGTACTGATGCCACCAAAGGGAAACAAGCCCTTGAAGTTGTATATAGCTGCAGCAGAAGATTCATTAGGAGCTTTCTTGGCCCAAGACAATGAAGAAGGCAGGGAACAAGCTGTTTATTACCTTAGTAGGTTTTTAAATTCTTGTGAATGTAAATACTCAGCTGTCGAAAAGCTGTGCCTTGCTTTGTATTTTGCTGCAATGAAATTAAGATATTATCTTTTACCTACAACTGTCTTGGTGATTGCAACCACAGATTTGGTTAAGTATATGTTGTCAAGACCTATGTTGAGGGGAAGAATTGGCAAGTGGATACTAGCCTTATCAGAATTTCATCTAGAATATGTCCCTCAAAAGGCAGTAAAAGGGCAAGTCTTAGCCAATTTTCTAGCAGACCATCCATCTCAAACAGAGAACCAAGAAGTAATGGAACTTGGCATGACCAGTGTTGAGCCATGGCAGATGTGGTTCGATGGATCGAAAGCCAATGGTTTAGTTGGAATTGGTATTGTGATTAAATCTCCACAAGGGGTAGAAACCACACATGGTTTCAGAGTGGACGAAGTTACTTGTTCCAATAACCAGGCTGAGTACGAAGCCTTAATAGTGGGACTAGAGATCCTTATTGGATTACAAGTACATGCAGTTGATATATTTGGAGACTCTCAGTTGGTGGTTAACCAAGTAAATGGGATTTTCAAGTGTCAAAGCATAAGTATTTTACCATATTATGTTGTTGCATTACATCTGCTTTCTCAATTTCAAGTAGCAAATGTAACTCATGTTCCAAGATTCTTGAATAATAGAGCTAATGATGTGGCTCAGAAAGCTTCGAACTTCAAGAGAAGGGATAATACCCAAAGGAGCATAGGCCAAACAACATATCAAAAATTGATACCACCTTTGAATAAAAGGAATGTAGTCTTAGAGGTCAATCATAATGACTTGCAAGAACAAGATTGGAGGCATCCAATAATGCAGTATTTGGCTGGTCCATCTTCGAAGGCCAGCAGAAAAGTTAAATTGCAGTCTATGCAATACATCATGTATGGTAATGCTCTTTATAAAAGGGGGGGAGATGGCCTATTGCTGGAATGTTTAGGCCCAAGAGAAGCATTAACAGCTATGGCTGAGGTTCATGAAGGCATTTGTGGTGCTCATCAACCCGGCGTAAAGATGAGATGGTTGCTTCGAAGGCATTCTTACTACTGGCCAACTATCCTTAAAGACTGCATAGAATATGCAAAGGGCTGCCAGGCATGCCAAAAGCATGGCACAATAAGGCATGTACCCATAACTGACCTACATGCAGTAGTAAAGCCCTGGCCATTCAGAGGATGGGCCATGGATATGATGGGAAAAATACACCCACCTTCTTCGAAACATCATTGTTTCATTTTAGTGGCTACCGATTACTTCACTAAGTGGGTCGAAGCTAAGCCATACAAGGCTGTAGACCAAACAGAGGTTATTGGGTTCATTAAAGATCTGATCCATAGATTTGGCATTCCACAAACCATAACAGTTGATAATGGGACTGTGTTCGATGGGAAAATGGTGAAGTCTTTTGTGGCAGAGTTTGGAATTAGCCTTGTTAATTCCACACCCTATTATGCACAAGCTAATGGTCAGGCTGAATCATCCAATAAGTCCTTAAAAAAGGGAATACAAAAGGTTGTGGAGGATAATCCTAGGGATTGGCATAACCTGTTGTTGGATGTGTTATGGGCTTACAGAACCTCTCCTAGGTCAAGCACAGGGGTTACTCCTTATGCCTTGGTATATGGGCATGATGCAGTTTTACCTGTGGAAATCAATGTTAAATCTTTAAAGGTAAGATGCCAAGATCAGTTAAATCCTGAGCAATACCATCAAAGCATGTGCTTGGAATTAGAAGGCATAGATGAAGCCAGAATTTTGGCATTAAATAGCATTCTTTTCCAGAAGAAGAAAGCAGCCAAGAATTATAATAAAAAGGTCAAACACATTGGCTTTGATGAAGGTGATTTGGTATGGAAAACAATACTCCCAATAGGGATTAAAAGCCATAAGTTTGGCAAATGGTCACCTAATTGGGAAGGACCATACCAAATTCATAGAGTTCTGCCTTTTGGGGCATATCATTTAAGAAATTTGAATGGTTATGTACATCCCAAAAAGATTAATGGCAGATATTTAAAACCTTATTTTCCAACCATTTGGGAAACACAAGGAATAACATAAAGCATCAACTATGAAAACATAAGACTACTCAAATGATAGACAAAATTTGTTCTTTTATAAAGAATTAAATACATTGTGCCACAGATTGGCCCAAAAATCATTACAATGTCTTAATTGTTTTTGTACAGTGGACTTCCTATGGCTAAGTGCTGGAAACAGTTGAATAGCTGCAGCCATGTCTTCTTTTCGGTCAGCCAGCTCTTGGTTGGTAAGTTGCAATTTGGTATCAGTTCGAACCAAGGCTTGGTTTACTGCAGCCAACTCCTCTTCAAGTTGAGCTTTTTTCTCCAGCAGTTGGATTCGAAACTGGGAGACAGAAGAGTGTTGTTCCTTGAGATCTGCTACTTTAGTATGCACTTGAGAAACAAAACTCTGGTCTCTAACCAGCTTCTCATCCGCAGTCTTAGCAGCATGACAGATGTTGAGATAAAAATCAATAGTAGCTGCAGCCTGAGATAGATGATTTGAGACATTCATGCCGGACTGTTCAGCAATGTTGCAACACTGAAGAAACCCATTTCTAATGATAGGCCTTTGTAGAGCCTCGAAGGGAATCCTCGAAAAGGAAGTTAGCAGTTCCAAACATGTGTCTAGATCTATTGAAGGTGCAGGAGGCTTGCTGCTGGGAGAAGGACTCTCGAAAATCTCCAGCAAGGAGTTAGCCAAGACTAATGGCTCAGCTTCAGCACTAAATGTTGGAGAGGTAGAAGGTACATTGAAAAGACTAGCGAGTCTTCCTTCGAAGATGTCTACCTCATCCCTAGACATGAAGGGCATAGAAAGTATTGTGGTGGAAGATACAAAGGGCTGCATGGGGATGGGAGAAATGGATGGAGCATCTTTGGCAGCCTCTATGGTTTTAGCCACCAATGAATCTAGTGAAGAGGGGCTGGAAGTGGACATAGGTGATAAATTATGAACTGGAGAACTACCAGTACCCTCTGTGGGAGAATCAACTGCTACTAGGATTGGAGTAACAGCTGGAATATCCTTGGAAGAAGGAAGAGCAAGGCTCGAAGAAGCATACTGAGGCGGGTTAAAAGCCAAAAAAGGAAGATATGGTTCTAGACCAAGGAAAAGAGATGCAGGAATGGTGGGACTCAAGGAAAGTACATGAGGCGTAGGCTTAGGAAGTGGAAGTTGTATTTGAACAGTCTTCACATTTTGCATCTGGTCAACTTCAACCGAAACTGGAAGAGGTCCCATGGGAAAGATAAGTGCAGTAGTTGTTACTGTAGAAGGGAGCAATGTAAAGCAATGTCAAATTTCAAATATTTAAAGCTGACGAAGGAAAAACAACAGAAGAATGAAAGAAATTACTTGTTTCAGAAATGTTGATATTGATGGGAGAACTTCGAAGAGAATAACGTTCGGCAATTTGTTGTCTTCGAACAATTTCTCTTTGTAACACATCAGCAGCAGCAGCTTCATCTCTCAGAAACTGTTGCTGCCGTTTCTTCTCAGCCCTCTCAAAAACGATTATTGCTTTGGAATGTTCTTGTTCCACTGCCTTGGCAGCGGCTTTATGAATCGGATCTTCCACCAAGTCAGCAGCAGAAACAGTCATCTTCTTTCTCTGCCTCCTTGGCAGTGATACTACTGGTTCTTTATCAATCTCCCTCTCTTCAATTTGAGTTTTAGATTTTTCAGAGGTAAGTGCTTTCTCCGTTACTATAGTGGGTGTTTCGAAAGAAGGATGCTTAGTTGTATCAGGAAGGGAGGCAACTATCTTTTGTCTCTTTGTTCTCTGCAAGGGCTCTTGCTCAACCTCTTCTTCTCCCGAGGATTCGGATTCCTCAGGAGGAAGGACTAGATTCCTTTTGTGTTTTTGTTCTTGTTGTCTCTTTTTGAGAACAGCTAAAGTTTCAGCTCTCTTGGGAGATTCTTCGTGTGGAGGCCCTGCACAAAAGAACAAAAGTGTAAAGGGAAAGAACAAAAGATTCAAAAGAAAGGAAAAGGAGAAGTCTGAAAATGTTTACCCTTCTTCGAAGTAGCTCTAGTAACTCTAGCTGGAGGGGATGAAGCTGTAGGTTTAGTTGTGGCAGCCTCATGAGATGTCGCTGACTTAGCCTTCGAAGGCACTCCCAATCCTACCAGCAAGTCATGGGGATGTTCAGATAAGCGCACTTCCATATTGACTGTCCACCAGTTCTGGAATCTTTTCAAGACTGAACCATACGGAAGAAAAGGGACAAATTGGAACTCATTCAACTCTTTCAGTAATTTGAGAATGGCCGTCTCTAGTCTCGATTTGGATATTTTCGAATCTTTGACAGTAAGATGGACATTCGAGAGACTGCAAAGAGGAACTGGTATCCCTTGAGTGAGTCCAAATTGTCTGGCAAATTGAGAAGGGCAGTACACCTCAGATATGCATTTGTAAGCTCGAGGGTTTAGACTACCAATGAACAATTCCCTTGGTAGTAGTATAGAGGCCCACATGTCTTTGTGAGGAGAAGTGGAGCATTCTTTATCAGCCAGGAAAGCTTGCAGCCAGGTTGGTCCTTTATTGGCTTCAAAAGGACAAAAGAAAGAGGCAGATGGAGAAATGGGGAGTTGATAAAAAAAGGTAAAGTAGTAAGCGAATGAAGCAGGGTAAAGGGCAATCCTAGCATACTTTTCCCCATAAGTACTAGGGTCCTGAACAAGGAATTTTAGACATTTGGGGTGTAGGTCAGTGAAATAGGCGAGGAGCCAAAGTTGAAGCACCCAGAAGGGACCTCCTTGGTTGGCATCAAGAGGTTTTTCACAAAATTGGGAACAGACTCTGTAGACATGACCTAAAAGATAAGGAGCAAGAGCTATATGTTTTTTCAAAACAAGTGCCTTCGCGAGAGGGACAAACTCAGGCATAATCCTCTGAGATGAGGTGCAAAAGAGGAATTTGCATAACCAATATAAAATGAAGGAAAATAGCTCTCTGTCCCTCACAGGACCTTCC
This sequence comes from Camellia granthamiana, assembly GCA_036172215.1. Lineage (NCBI taxonomy): Eukaryota > Viridiplantae > Streptophyta > Magnoliopsida > Ericales > Theaceae > Camellia > Camellia granthamiana. The sequence continues at coordinate 64,398,853 of CM069912.1, forward strand.
CTTTTATTTTCAGACTTTACAAAATCACTATAAGAGGAGCTTAAGGATGGAAGGGAAAACTTAACAGGAAGGTCTGGATAGTTGGGAGTAAATGGAGAACCATGGGGAGAAAGCCCTAAGAGATGGCAAATATCAAGAACGGTGGGGGCCATCATGCCGCACCGAAATTGAAAGAAATTAAAAGCCATATTCCAGAAACATAAGGCAGCAGGTATCAAGAAAGGGTCCTCAGGAATGATGAACCTGGAAAGACGAAGGGCATCGAGGATACAGAGCTCTTGCAGGTCATCTTCTCTTGCAGGTACAACTCTGTCATACCATTCTTCCCATTCAGTCCTCATTGTCGGCCAGCAACGGTGAGGACGATTCACCCTCCAGTTTCCCCAATCAAGCCCTACTTCGTAAAGAAGGAAATGGTCCTCCAAGCGAGGATATAGGGCTGCGAGTTGAGCAGGAGCTTCCCAAAAAATAGGGCCAAGAACGTATTCCTGTTTATCGCTATGACGAGGCACGAAAAGACGTCCATCTATGTGGCTTGACTCACCAGATGACAGTTTAGTGATTTCTTCATCGATACATCGCTTCAAAGCCAAGGTAGGACTGATACGATCGTCAGTAAACACTTTTAGTGAGGAAGGATCCATTGATAGCGAGTGATAAGGAAGAGGGGTTTAATAGGAGATCGGTAGGGTTTGTGTGTCAAAAGAGCAAGTGATTTCAGAGTACAAAGCAAAGGGGCTTTTAAAAGGTTCCGTGTCTGGAAAATATATTGCGTAAATCGTTATGTACTAAAAGTACGAATACGAGGAGTTCTTTCCAATATTGATAATTTTTGGAGGGAAGAGCACATACCGGACGCTGATGCCAGCTTCGAAGCAAGATATTTGGCTTCGAAGCCGAATTTTGGCGCCAAAATTCAAACAACTATGGCTTCGAAGTACGGAAGCCAGCTTCGAAGCGTACTCATGTTCGAATACACTGGACTGTTCGAGTATTGGTCTACTTCAAGGGGTTTTAGGGCCCGTTTATCGAAGTAATGACCTTCAAAGCAAGTCTTCGGATCCTTTGAGGGATGAGGAGCACTGTTCGACGCATTGAAACCAATAGTTGGTTTTATTACATATAAAAAGAGGAATTGCTTTTGAACCAGAACAATGTGGATTACTCTTCGAGGCAAACTAGTTAATTTGAAATTGATTGGTTACATTAACCATGATCATATATTGGTTATAGTTAGTTCTGAAGGGTAATGTTAATAAGTTCAGAGCATTGATTCCAGGTAATAACAGCCAGAATTGTCAACAACACCCCATAAACTGACATGTTGGCTCTTTTAGCGTTTCATTAGACAATTAAATCCAGATTCGAAGGATGAGATTGTTTAATTCGAAGCTATGGGTTGGCTTTTAAAGACAAAAAGGAACAAAATCAAACAATGACAAATGTAAAAAGACTTTGTTTGTACTAAAGCCAAAACAGTTACATCAAGTGACCCTATCTGGGTACGAATTCTAGCTCATAAAAATAAGGAATAGAATAAATAACAAGGTCATGGAATTTCATCCAACAATGATCAATGAATTTTTGTTCTTTCTTTATTATTTCCTCTATCTCCTCTAATGTTGGCTGCATAAGCTGATGTGCTCTTACTTCATAATAGAGCTCTTCAGCCTTTATTTCGAAAGCGTCCTCCCTCAGTGTTTGTTCCAACTCATCTATAACCAAATCGTCCCAATACGCAGATTCTTTATTTCTGAAGTCATCGAACTCTTCGAGGAAGTTCTCTGCTTCGTATTGAGCATGAATTCGTAGGGATGGAGTTGATCCAAAGATTGCGTAGCAACCAGAGAATTTCGATGCCAGTGGAGAAGCACTGGAAGTTGGTCCAGAAAGAGGTGAAGTTCTGCTTGGGCGATGGGGTTAAGGATATGGCCCCTGGTCAAAATATCACAAGCCCATTGAAAGTTCTTGAGAGGTGTATCATCCTCAAGAACATTGAAAGGCAAGTGAGAGAAAGCCGCTAGCAGAAGTTGAGCTTGTTTCCGCTCAGTTGGAGAAGGGGATAATGGAGGGTTGTAAGGTGAAAAGACTCTGTCCATTGGAAGAGCAAGCCTTAGTTTCTCTATCCAGGAAAGAGCGGGAGGAGAAGAAGGAGTAGAGGCTTCAAATTCAGAAGATGAAGAAGAAGGTGTGGATGCCTCTATTGTAAGAGATGGCGTGGGAGTGGAAGGAACAAAGGCATTAATGTAATCAAGCCAATCAGAAGAACAAATCTTCGCCTTCTTGGCTAAGAATGAAGGACTGTATCCTTGTGCTTCTTCTGGGCGCCGGGTGGGATGCATTATCTTTGTAGGCATGGATGAGGTATACCAGGCCACGAGCAGATTTTCTTCTAAACTACGTCGAAGATCAATGGGCACGTA